>JAUYWI010095853.1:0-11900 GCA_034780595.1 Parotoplana pacifica | reverse complement strand
ATTGAAGCAATAGACTATAATTCTCTTCATAAAAAACCATGGAATAAACGTGTAGCCATAGACCAAAAGTAAATCATAAAAAAAATTTATATAATTGAAAAACGACATTAATTTCGATACACCCTATATTACTCATTAGTAGTATAGTAAAATTAAATGAAAACAAAATGTTTTTTTAAGATGCCAAATGTGATGCTTGTGAGTTCGGATATTTTGGTTTGAACGCTTCCGATCCTTTGGGTTGCCAATCGTGCGATTGTGATCCTATGGTGAGAATTTTTTAAAGATTTAATATAAAAGCAATGCTTTAAAAATATCCGTTATTTTTTAAATTATTTCTAGGGCTCAACTAGCACATTTTGTGACCCAAGAACAGGCCAGTGTCTGTGCAAACCCAATCGACAGGGAAGGCGCTGTGATGTGTGCTCAGATAATCACTTCAACTTCACAGCTGGATGTCCGCCTTGTGAATGCAATCCCAACGGGACAGAGGCAACAACTGTGTGCGACAAGATCACGGGGCAGTGTAAATGCAAAGTGTTCGTGCAAGGACGTCGGTGGGTTGAGAAGAAAAGTCTCTTTTATTTCCTAGAAGGAGTTTTGTAGATTTTGGTATTAATTTGAATGACTTTGTATTATGCAAGTTTTTGTATTTTATTTATTAGCTGTATTGAATGCAAAGATGGGTACTACAATCTTGGAAACTCTCCACTCTATGGTTGTGATCAGTGCACCTGCGACCTGGCCGGTTCACAGCCGGAGGGCATTTGTGACAAGTTTACTGGTGAATGTCGGTGTAGGGCCAACGTCTATCAAAACAGTTGTAACCGGTGTTATCCTTATGCTTGGAATCTGACGGCCTCCAATCCTCTGGGCTGTCAGGAATGCGAATGTGATCCTTTAGGCACACGGTTGAGCGGCGACGCAGATCGATTCACCTGCAACGTGGATGGCAGCTGCATTTGTGTGGACTATCGGGTTGGCAGACAGTGTCAGAAGTGCAGTTTGGGTGAGTTGTTACTGTTATAACTGGGTGATATGGGTGTTACCTTGGTGATATGGGTGTTACCTTGGTGATAATGGGTGTTACCTTGGTGATATGGGTGTTACCTTGGTGATAATGGGTGTTTCTTTTTGGTGATAATGGTTGTTACCTTGGTGATAATGGGTGCTACCTTGGTGATAATGGGTGTTTCTTTTTGGTGATAATGGGTGTTACCTTGGTGATAATGGGTGTTTCTTTTTGGTGATAATGGGTGTTACCTTGGTGATAATGGGTGTTACCTTGGTGATATGGATATTAGCTTGGTGATATGGCTGTTCTTTTTCTTCGGACTTAGGGTATCCATATCAGGGTGCTAAAAGGCACCTTAATTTTCGACCATTTTCAAAGCAATCCTCCGGTTCGATTCTGGTCGACATTACTGTTGATGAACTTTCCTATGTAGCTTTTTAGTTTCGGCCATTTAGCGCATCTCAGTTGATGGTACGTTCTTTTTTGTTTGTAGCTAAGCCCTTCAAGCATTCTATCGTTTGGTGGTTTGTCATTTCTGACTTCAACAAACCACTCTGTAGTGTCTATGCCTTCTCCTTTTTCTTCTGGTTCTTGATCTGGCTCCTTCTTCCTTCAGAACTCTTTGCCATTTGATCTTTGTTTTCTCGTTTAACATTGCCTTTAATGCTAGCATTGTTATTGGCTGTGATGCCTGTTCTTACCTGGGAGGTAAGCATGGCGCGGAACCCATTGCATGTGTATCCTGTTTCTATTCTTTTCTAAATCAAACAATAGCTTCCATTGTTAGTCATTTATTTCAGTTGACCGTTTGTTTGGTCCTCCTTTAAGGGCCATTAACAGGCTCTTGCTGTCTGTTCGCACCCGTATTTTTTATCAACTCCTTTTGTCGTTACTTTTGGGGTGTTTATTCAATGTGATTAGTGTTTCCTTGACTCGGATGTTAAGTCTGATGTTAACTTTCCTTGGGTCAGATGTTATTAGTAGACTTTGCACTTCCCTTCCGCTAGGATCATTCTGAACTTTTACACAAAGTAACCATTCCATCTATTGCTTTTTGAAGTTCCTTCTCTCATACTCTTTTCTTGCTTTCTTCCCCTTCGGTTCTTACTTTCGCTTTTCTGTCACTCAAAAAAATTTTAATTCAGTTTTTCATACAATTTGGGATACCTATTTTCTGCATTTTCCAATGACTCCATTTTTCCATGTGCGGTCGAATGCTCTGCTTTGCTTTGAAGCCCTCTTAGTGTGCATACTGTGCTATCCTTCCAATCTGCGTTTTCTGGAAGTTTGACAGCCTCTCTTCTCTTTTAAGGAATTGGTAAAGTCTTTCTGTAATCAATCTCTCTGCTAGTTTTGCAACTGTACTGGTCTGTATGAACCCAGTATTCTGGGAAATACTTTTTACTTCTCAGCATTGCATAACTTGTACCATCCCCTTTTCTTGTATCCTTTTAGGCACTTACAAGAACACAAATGGTCGCGCAGGGTGTTTGTCATGTAATTGTCACCCTAAAGGCACCGTGGCGGGCAGCTATTGCGACACCGAAAGTGGCCAATGTCGCTGCATGACCGACTTCGGAGTGTCGGGTCGCGGTTGTAATGGATGTCTGAAGGGCTATTTTAACTTTGACGATACTTCGGGAAGGTAAGGTCCCTATCTATGTTGATCAGACAGGTTATTTGAATTATTTTATTTAGAAAAGTATTAGACAGAGGAGGATTTCATATTAGCGAGACTGCAATGAGCAGAAGCTATCGATTTCTATGGATATTTCTATAATAAAATTGAGTAGCCATAGAAATATTTGACATATTTGCCAATTATTAGCAGTGACGAATCTTGGTAATATTAAACATTCTTGGTAGTTTATCTACCGGGTGATAGTAATTGCATTTATACTTTTGTGAGAACTATTCACTCATTTAGAAAATAGTTATTTTATTTTAATTTCTTAGTACATACATACCTTTTGTATATTATAGAAATTGTTGTATTTGTCCACTAGCTCATAGTATGTGCCATTTTATCCAATATTAGCTCATAATATGTAACTGTGATTTTGACTTTTCTATTCTTTCAGATTTGCTAGGTTAGTACTCAATTTTTTCTTCTTTGGCCTTATTTATTTGCATGACATTTTTAAAGTTTGAGTGTTGACAGAAAGAAACGCTCCTAGAATTAAGCAAACACAAAATTGGACCAATTCGAACGCGATCACATGTTTTTAAATTGACTAAAATATGGTTGAATTATTTTGTGCTTAATTCTAGATCATACGACAGATTACATTGATTTAACCTTGATATTTGATATGTTCATCATTTACATTTGAGCATGACATTTTGAATTATACCTACTACTTACTTTTTGCCACGATATTTGTGTAATTTTTATACTTACTTTTGTTGTTGACAACTTTTCAGTTGTTTTTATATCAATGTAACATTCGTAATCTCTACGGGCACAAAGTCCAAAAACATGTTTTTTTAGTATTCGGCTAACTCAGATTTTGTAAACAAAAATTGCAATTATATTCAAAATATTCTAAGTGTAATTACATATCATTTTTTATATGATAGCAAATTGCATAATGAGATACATTCTTTCTTAAATAAGAGAATGTGTTGCCCATATTTTACCTAAATGAAAAAAATCGGCTATTTATGGCTAAAGTACATGGTTGTTGCTAGGTATACTCGTACCTACATATTTTGCCTAATGACGTCATCATTATCAATTGTTTATCTATTCTAAAAGTTGTCAGAAATGTCGCTGTAATCCAGCTGGTTCCTTAACGCTTACCTGCTCTGCTACCGGAGTTTGCACCTGTAAGGAACTTGTCGAGGGCAATGACTGTGACAAATGCAAGGTGGGCAGCAGTTTTCTTGATGCAACCAACATTTATGGATGCTCTAAAAGTAAGAGAGTTCGTTGGATAATCAGATATATTGAATTCCTCCACCATCTATAGGAGAGAAGATATAGATTATACCCACAAAGGTTCCACTCTTCGGTATCTTGTGTCTTTATTGTTCAACTGACGTCCATTTACTTATAGAATATGTAATATACATAATTATGGTTATTTTATGAAGAAAGTTACGGCTGAAAAAGAACATTTCTCTCTGTTATTTATCTATGTTATCTCTATGTTATTTAGGGAACTAAAATATACATCGAAATTGTCTATGGATCCCATTTCTTTACATTTTAAAGGATATTATATCAATAGAATTTTCATACACATTTTAGGTAGAAATGAAAGCTCTTGTTATAACTTTACTCTGCGGTTTGTTTGTGTATGAACTACGTAACTATGTGATATGTCTATGACCACTATTTCATATTTCTCTTTCTCGTTCAGTACCGGCTCAACAAGGCCCACCTACAGCTGCTAGTTTGACCCCCAGATCGATATTTCTCGTGTGGAACCCTCCGGATCATCCTAATGGACGCATCAGGCAATATTTTCTTATTAGGGATTCGAAGCTGCTCGCACAAATATCCAGTGACCAAGGTAAATTTGGCGGTATGGTTGCTTTGATAGACTCATCTGTCTAGGATTTGTCTAATGAAGTCCAGATTTTAGATAAAAATGTAGGGTAGCATAATTTAGTTTAGCCTCCAACGTGAGCTTTTGAGCCTGCAAGCTAGACGGGGTCTGGGGCAAACGCTTATTTTTTTGTAATTGAACCAACTTTCTATTTCTTTTAGAGTGGATTTGGACCATGACCCTAGTTTGGCCAGTCTAACCACTAGGCAGTTTATTGTTCTGTGTCACCCGTATTTTCTATTTTCTAAAAAAAATCGATGAAAAAGTTTTTTTTCCAATTTAACGTAAAGATTATCCAAATGATAAACGTATTCTGATATTTTCATTCTTATTTTGATGATGAAACCCTAACTAGACTCCGGACTAAATGCAGTGTTTTCGTATTTGTTATCAGTTTTTATTAAATTTACAAAAAATTCCCAACTTTATTAAATTAATTTAGTTGAATTTAGCTTATAAATTAACCATCAATTTATCTATTAAAATGGATAATAACAATCTGTAATGATAAATGATAAAATAAATCTACTCTAATTAATTTAGTTTTAAAATTCTGGAACTTATTAGCATGAAACAAAATCAAAACTCTTTTTGCTTTCCATAATCTTCAAGAACGATCCTTCAATGATACGATTGGTCTCTCTCCCTACACAAATTATTCCTATTACGTCATTTCTGCCAATGACATCGGCAATGCGACCTCGCGCTCGATTCTGATTCGTACCAGTGCTGCTACCCCCACTGGCTCCATCAATTTTACGGTCTCCGAAATCACATCCCAATCCGTGTTCCTTCACTGGACCGCGGCGGAGGAGCGCAATGGACCAATTGAGAACTACACGATACTCTCACGACCAGACGAACGGAGCAATGCCCTCCAAGTTCACTGGGTGGGAAAAGGTAATTTGAAAAATTATGATCCAATCAGAATTGAGAATGAATTAATTTAATGACATTCTACTTTTGCTGCACTTGATTCAGCTCTGTCTATGAGATTGACCAGTCTGTCTCCCTTCACCCCCTACTGGATGTTCGTAAGAGCCTGCACCCCTGGAGGGTGCCTGGATTCGGTGCAGAGAAGTCTCTTCACTCTGCAAGCGCCACCTGGAGGGGTTTATCCCCCGGAGCTCAGTGCCCTGAATTCCACTTCTGTTCTTGCAACTTGGAGCCATCCGAGGTCATTTTTAGTTGGCAAAATGTGTCACCTGACATTCGTTGTTGAATATAATGTCACTTTTCACAATCTGTTATTGAATATCTAATGTCTTTTCACACGTTTGTTATCATAAGTTACTTCACCAATGATCTATTGCTCTTTTATGTTTATTTTTCTTTACATTTGTTTCTGATCGTATGCATATATTATGTATAACTAATAGAGAAATAAATATTTATATGAAAATTAAACATTGATAGTCATTGATAGTCTCCAATTGTACTATGTAAACTTTACTTGGATGACAATTTTATGATTTTTTGGTTTTATACTTTTCTGAGATTCTGCTGAAATTTTCTACTAGTCCGGCTTAGAAGTGAACATTCTAATGATATACTCTCCGAAATTTTACTAGCCCGGTCGCACCCGTAGGTCAGATATTTTATAGTCACATGGCCAGCGGACTAGCATTAATTTGAGCATTGGAAAGGATATGACCAATTACGTTAAAATTTTCATACACATTCATTGTTTTGAAATTATGTAGATCTTTTTCTATTTTGATATATCAATAGATAAAGATCTAATTTCAAAACAAATTTCACACACTATTTTGAAAAAACAAACATTTACACATTTTGGGTGACACTATTAGACTAATGTGTTTTTTGAATTGAAGATACATCTGTTCTGGTGTAGTATGAATAGCGACTGTTCCACCACTTCTAATCAACGTTGGCTATTTGTGGATCATTTCTAGGCAACCCAATGGCGTGATAATTGCTTATGAAATCTGGTTGCGCAAGTCGGGATCATCACGAAACAATCCGACAGTTCGTGTGTTTGTCTCTACTGGCCAGTACAACCCGCACCTTCCCAGTGGAGGCTCCGGAGGCAGTGGAACGTCCTTGGAGCCGCCGGCTACCACAGCTGTTGTTACTGGACTTCAACCATATAGCCTTTATCAAGTAATAAAATCTGGTAGTAGCCTTGAAATACATGAAACCTTCAAAATATCAAAACTTTCAAATAACTGTTTGTGTATGTAATCTCCGTGGTCCCTGTCAATGAAGTAGTCCGACAGTTTGATACCAAGAAGTATATGTGTATTTAAAGCAAAATGTATCTAAACAACAAAATAAATGCAAATGATTACAAAAAATGTTCAAACTGACCACCTCCTTGTTCGATGCATATCTTCATACGGGAAATAATGGATTCACACACTTGCACATAACTCCTTGTTTGAATGAATAGCATTAAACTGTGAAGTGATGGCCTTTTTCAGATCATCCCTACTCTTGGGATTGTTTCTGTAAACTGGATCCTTCATGGCGCCCCACAGAAAAAAATCCATTGGCGTAAGATTCGGCGATCTACCAATCCAACCACCAGATAGCGTATCCAGTAGATTTCTAACGGCAGTGTCGTAATGCGGTGGAGCGCCATCGTGCATGGAAATTAGCGAAGCATAGTCAGGACGCTGTTGTAACTGTGGGATAGCATAATTGGACATCATGTCATGGTAATTCGTTCCATTTGACTATTCTATCAAAGAAATAAGGACCGATGAGATCTTTAGTGGAAATAGCACCCCAAACTATGGCACAAGGTGGTTTGAGTTGCGACTCAACGAATGGATTGCTTATGTCGAAACAAATGTGGCCTTTACAATCGATGAACTCAATATCTATGAACTTTATGAACTCTATAATCGATAAGAAAATCTAACTGAGCTTAAAGCAACTTAATAGGTATCTAACTGTAGGACTACTTATTGGCCACCCTGTATGTTACTTTATCAATCAGCAATTATGAGCTTGTTGTTTGATAAAATAATATTCATTTGATGCTTTTAAAAAAAATAATAAAGAAACTGACAATTTTTGGCAAACTTGTAGAATTTAGATTGTTGAAGTTCTTTTTTAAAAATGGTTTTGTTTATTCCACCTCTGCTCCTTTCCAGATGCAGCTAACAGCACAGACCAGCGCGGGAAAGTCGGGCAGTGCGTGGGCGGAGATTCGGTCCGGTGAGGCGCTACCCAACAACGCCGGCCGTTTGGACATCGTGGCTCTCAGCTCGTCTGGTCTGCGTCTCACATGGATACCTCCAATGCGCGAGGAATCCCGAGGAGTGCCGGTCAGTTGGACTTTGTATCAGAAAGTGACGTCAGATCTTGTGCTGGATCCATTCGCACCTCCGTCCTACTTCAAGGTAAACAAAGAAGATTAAGCAATTAAACAAAATAATTGCCCTCAACTGAAAGCAACCATTTAATATGGAAGTTAAGACAAAAATCGGTACAGAAAATACAAAAACAACAGATGAATTTAAAAATTTTTTTGCTTTGATCACAAATAATTATTGATTTTTGCAGTTTCTTTGTTTTTCTATTTATTTTACTGTTTAAAACATGAAACTATACAAAGCCCACAAACACATCAAATGTTACACAATGAAAATGATTGGTTCTTAGACGTCCATAATTGTTTTCCTTTGCCTTGCATTGTAGCTGCATAGCACTCTGCCAGCCAATAGCACTACGGTTCGAATCCTAAATCTGGAGGCGTATGCCCAGCAGACTTTTATCGTGCAACTGTGCAATTTAGTTGGTTGTATCAATGGCAGTGAGGTTACTGGAAGGACAGAAATGGAATGTAAGAACAAAGCTGTTCACTCTATAATCTTCTCCAGGAAGACTTGTGCTTGTTAATGTTGTTTCCACCTATTTTACCTTTTTTTCAGTGCCCCAGGACATGCCGGCCCCAGACGCCACTGGCTTCAATCACAGCAGTGTTCTAGTGACCTGGGCACCGCCACTCAAGATCAACGGCCCTATGCCAATTTACTCCCTTCAGCGGCGCAGTGTATCCCTCAACTTTCCACCGCCGCATGTCTCCAAGGGGCTTAGAATGCCCGGGTCACTCTACCTCAAATTTGCACCCAATATACTACCAGAAAATGTGGCTTTTACCGGTAAAGTTGAAAGATATTTCTTATTGTGGTGATTGTTCATGAGTTATTCACAACTATGGTTTTCTTCAACTGTTGTAATATAAAATATGCAGTGCAAAATTGGCATTGTTTAGCCCAACTTTCTTGTTTTACATGTTATAAATTCTCTAATTTGTGTCGTAATTTCTATTTCTAGGACTTCAATTTCAATTTAAAACCAGCTTGAAAAGTTCGCAGTTGTTCTTTGCCGCATCGGAAGGTCGTCAAGATGAATATCTTCTCATATTTCTACTGGAAGATAGGATCTATTTTGCTTTTGACACTGAGTGTGAGCATTGTACCTTGATTAGAAGATTTTTGTTTAAAACAATTATTTAAAAGTTGTTTTTGTTAGTCATAATAGATTTAGAACCAAAAAAAGCTGTTAGACATTATGATGATATAGCCAGTTGATTCTATATTATCTTTCAGCTTTTGTTGAAGGTGAGTCATGTTCGACCATAGAAATGACTCCACTGGGATCAGACCTGCCACAGTTGAGTGATGACACCTGGCACCACGTCTCTGTGAGACGAACAGGAAATGCTGGATCAATCACATTGGATCACAAATGGACAGGTATTAGAATCAGCGATAAGGAAGTCATAGAGCAAAGATAAATTAATGACAAAGTATCTCCTAACAATTTACACATTGTTATTTTAATAAATAGCCAAATTACTTTCTATAAAACTACTATCAAATAATGGCTCCCTTTCAGAGTGTGCTCTGAGTTACCTCTATAATTATTCTTTGCAATAAGTCACTACACTGTGTCATGGCAGTTGAACATAAAAGTCTTTGGCTGTTTCTTTCAGAGATTAATCTTGTTCATATTAACTATCTATGCCATAGAGTTATAGAAGACAATATGAATGCTCTTTGTATTTATGATTTCGATGGCTGTGTTACGATTTCTAGGCAGTGCAGCTGTTCCCGAGTCGTGTCGCGCCGGCCAGATTATTGGCCCTACCAACGGCGTGTTCTTCGGAGGGCTTCCCTTTAACTACAGTCTTGTGCGCCCCAATCTGGTGATCCGACTGCCCGTGCCGCGCTTCCTGGGCTGTTTGAGGTAGGGCAGCATCCTCTACTAGGTGTCACCCGTGGATGAATGGCGTAATCTGAACTGGACTGCGGGCATCCTATCCGATAATACGATTCCTCTGGATGAGGGCTGTCCCCTGGACCTGGAAGTGGGCAGTCATATGTTGGGAAGTGGTAAATAATACTTCCTTCCTTGTTCTTTGACTTCATGAAAAACTAATTTAATTTTTGTCACATATTGTTGCAATTACTTACGCAGTTTCCTGAAATAAATGTGTGAGTAGGGTATCCTAATCAGAACATGTGCTTAGTGTTGCATTAGCTATTTTTAGGAATCGATTTTAACTTGATATTTTGTGATAATTCATACCTATCCGAGTGAATTCTCAAAGCCAATATTATATTGTGCCTGATAATTAACCTGAACAATTAACTAAATTGTACTTCATTATTTCTTAACATAAATATTTTTATCATAGAATTTCAACGGGAAAGAATTGACCATACTTTGACTTAGATCATCACGTCACTGTACCAAATTTGTTTTTTATGAGAAAATGAACAATCAAGTCATCAAGATAGATTTTGTAGCCATAGATTGTTTTTCTTATGTTTTAGCAAAAATTGTTTCCTGCAGGTCTGGGGAGAAAGCAATTGTTTATATGGCATTTTCGTTGATCGTATAGCCAAAAAATAATATATTGTTCTATTAATTTTGATGCAGGCTACATTCGCTTTCCTCCATCACAGTTTCGCGGTGGCCCTGAGTTTCGTATCAGTATCTCTGCTCGTACCTTCAACCCCTCCGGACTTCTTCTCTTCATCTATGGCAGCCAGGACACCTACCTGCTGATGCAGATACGGGACTCCAAGCTGGAATTCTATGCAAAGAGTCCCTCGTTTTCTCTCAATCTCACACTTCCAACACCCGGCATCTGTGATGGCTCTTGGAATTATTTACAGTTCAAAAAGGTTTGTGTTCTGATTAATGGAGGTCACTCTGAGACAAATGTCCACGAGGAAACCTGCTTGCAGAGTGATTAGGTACTCATAACTTTCTGTTTCATCAGAGAAATTGTATTTTTGTTTTGCTTTATACATAAAAAACCCTGCATTTCATGTTTATTATTTTCCTCATCTTAAGAGGACAGTTTAGCAATATTTGAACCCTAGCCCTCTATTTCATGGCGGTTTGACTTCCTTGAATATCTCTAGCCTCATTGTGTTGTGATTAGGTTGGTGCTCAGCTAACCATCTCCAGACGAAACGAAAAGATCGTTGTTGGTGATGCTTCGTCGTCAATGCCCTTCCAGCTCACCTCTCCCATCTACATGGGCGGAATACCTCCGGATGAGATGAACACACAGCAGTTCATCAGGGCACAGGGTCTTGCCGATATTGTGGTCAAAGGTAAGCCACATGGCTAGTAAATATTTCCTTCATTGTGAACGAATTTAGGCTCTTAATCAACAAAGATTTATAAGAGATTAATAGATCAATAACAGTTTATTTATTCTAGATTAATATTTTATAATAAGCGATTTATTAAAAGTCAACTTATAGGTGTACATTTTGTATAAGACATTCTTTTTGAATGTCTACTGATTTAGATATCGATTTTATATGTGCTGACTTTGTTGGCATCTAGAGCAGACTTTTGTAATCACCAAATGATATTCTCTTCAGCTACAATCTCTTGTGTTTCATTCAATTATAAAATATACACTAAAAAAATCCGTAAAAAAACGGACACCAGGCCGGTATTTTGTTTCACAGACACTGGTCCGTTTTTACGGATTTTTATATATCTATACAATGTAAAATAAAATCTGTAAAAAACGAATTAGTGTCCGTGAAACAAAATGCCGCCTGGTGTCTGTTTTTTACGGATTCTTTTAAAGTGTAGAAATGATATGCTTGATTGTTATAAAAGAAATTTTATAATATAAAACGATGGCTTGCTCTGAGCAGCATTTGGAGTTAATAAAGCAAAAAAGAAAAGCAGTGACTGCACAGGCTGTGTCACATGATTAGGAGGTTTAGCCCACAGATTTCAATACCTGCCTATACTTTTCAGAGGCTAGATAGAGCAGTAAGCGATTTACGCATAAGATGGATAGGCAGAATTTGTTATCG
>JAUYWI010095842.1:0-11900 GCA_034780595.1 Parotoplana pacifica | reverse complement strand
TCCTGTTCCAAACATGTCATCTGGTTGAGCAGTTAAATCGAAACACCAAATTGCATTATTTAAACTAAAACTATTGTAATGTAGAGGTGGAGCATTGTTAAATTTTAAACACATGTCACAATAATAATAATATAATTCTCTGTAATCATACTTGGTTGGTTGAATTCTAATTGGATATTTTGGATATCGTTTACCATTTAATTCAATATGTACTTCTTTCATATAATTAGCATCACCTGATCGAGCTATAAATTTTGCATTGTTTGTAGCAATAGCTAAAGCACATGATTTAAAACCTATGAATAAATATCTTCCTACGTTTTTTGAAACAGATAAATTTCATGTATAAATGTCAGGACCAGATGGAATATTTATTTGTGTAAAAGAATTTCTAGCTAGAAATTTAAATTTTATATCTTTATCTAATGCTTGGAGAATTTGATGATTTATTTTCTCAATTGGTTTATAAGTTGGCATTCTTAAAACTAATTTAGTCAATTGAAAATTGGCTTCGTGTGCGGGATCTGCTGAACTATAAAATATTTTCTTTTGATTTATATTTTGATTTAATTCTAAATAAAATGGTAATCCAAATGTTACTTTATTTCTTTCTAAAAATCCAAATAATGGACGAAGTGTAAAGAAAATAAAACCTCCTTGAAAAGTTGTATCTAGGTACTGACTGATGATATAATTCTTTTCTTTTTAAATAATTTATGTTTGCTAAATTAAGTGCTCTGGTTTTTAAAGCAGTTACTAAATATGCGGTATTTGCAGTACATTTGCAATTGTTGTTGTAACAGTTCTTCCATTTCCTACGTCTGGAATGTCTAATGTTTCTGTTTTCATTTTTAAGAAAAGAATTTAAGATATTTCTTTATTTAAATCTAAAATTACATCTTCAAATTTTTTATTTTGGTTAAGATTGTATAAAACAAATAGTGAGAGCTGTCCACAGTTTGTTTCATTTGGTTGTTGAATTTGAAATCCAGAATATTTTATATCTTTATGGTGTTTTTGTAGTTTAAGTATTTCATCTGTTGGTTGTAGAGCATAACTATCGAAGTAAAATATTTTAGAGTTATTTTTATAAACTGCTGACCAGTGAATTCCTTTTTGATTTGATGTATTTAAATTAACAATTGCAAGATATTTCTTTTAAGGTTTTAATTTCATCTCTCATGAGACAGAAAAAGGGTTTAATTTTTAATTGTTTTGCATAATTTATTAGTTGAAAGTTTGTTGTAGTAGTAGATCCAAATTCGTTTTCAAATTGTTTATAATTCATTTTTTAATAAAATATTATAAGTGTAGTATTAAGTGTAATATTATAAGTATAGTAGTTACCTCGCGGCGTTCCCAAACCCCAGTTTTTTAAGTTTTTCAATGGGGCTTGGTACTCAAGATACAAAATTTAGCCAGCTTGACTGAAAAAAAATAGAAAGATTCCATTCATTTTTTGATGGATCAATTTTAGCTAGCTTTGAAGTTGGAACTAAAGCGTCCTGAATATCTGGACAGTCTCGTTTTCTAGTGAAAAGATTTTCATTTATTGGACTTGTTGCAATTAAATTATCAGCATTGTCAATACAATCAAGCGAAGTAGCAGCCGGTTCACAATGCAAAGCATTGTCATTTGGAAACAAAGAGTTGTTGTTACCTTCCAAAACAATGTCATTTGAAAAAAAAGCTCTGCTGCAATCATTTCGAGCAGCTGTCAGAAATGGTTCAACAGAAGTGGTGCACCTATTAATACTGTGATCCATGTGTGCTTTTACATCAGTCTCTCAAAACGTAGTTTTTTTTCTGAGCCAACTGAGGTGCCAAATCTTCAAAAACAGTAAATTTTTTTGGAAAAATTTGATGGTAAATTTTACTTTTGAAAAAAGGGGGAGGGGGTCTGAAATCAGACTTGTCCCCCCACGAAAAATTATAGCTGCTCAGGAATGGGCTGTCCTTATGGAGGATCTGACAGAAAGTCGGTTGAACCCCCCAGGGTTATTTGGTTTCGTGTTTACAGTTGCCATAAATCCTGAAGGTGGTGGTGTAGAAAACAACAAAAACTATGAAAGGAATTTATTTAAAAAAATTGAAAATGGACGGATAGTAAAACATAGGTCATAATGCTGAGTAAGTATTAAAGTTCAAATTCAAAAATGATAAATTCAAAATATCAGAGTATATAAATCTAAGTTCGAAACAGTTCAAAAAATGACGAAATAAATATAAATAGTAAAATATGTTTTTTTAAAAAGTATTGTTTCACGGTGCGCAATGGAATGATACAAAAATCGTGTATAAAAATATTCATAATCTTATTTAGAAGTTTTAAGCTTATTGATCTGATCCAATAAGCCTTCTCTTTGTAACTGAATGGAGTCCAGTTGATGTCTTAAAGGTCCGCGAGGTTTCTTACTACCCCGAATTCGTTCTTGTAAATCGACCATTTTCCGCGATAAATCGCCAATTTGCTGAGTTAAATAGTCCTCAGTGTCCTCACGTGACATTGTTGATTTCTTCTAAAATATTAAAAAAAACAATCAAAATTATATTATTAAAAAAATCAGTTTCGGTGAACAAGCAGTTAAATTGTGGTGTTTTATAAGCTCCATCTAGGATTTTTTTTATCAGGTGATGGGCCAAAAGAGGGCACTTATACAGTTTATATGGAAGGTTCCTGTGGTTCTTCAGAGATCTCCCCCAATAATTGAATTTTAGATTCAATTTCTTGCATTCTGTTCTGAGTCTTTTTCAAGAAGACAATTGTCAGAAAATCAGCCAAAAATTGTTTAAAAACCTACATATTAAATTTAGAAGTATAAAATTCTCATGTATTTAATGAACTGAATAGTCCCTCCTCTGCCTATCCCCTGCTCCCAGACCGGTCATTTTGACGAGGACTGCAAATATAGTCCCACTATTTATGCATAATAATCAAGTACATTTTCAAGGCTGACAAACATGGGGTCCGTTTTTTGCGTTCTGAGTCATTTATTTCGCCATATAAAAGGGTACCTATGAAATTTTGATGGGGGTGCTACAGCCACCCCAAGACCTCCCCCTCTGAATCCAAGCCGCCTTCCCCAACAAAGTGATCAAAAACAAGCTGTGATCAAAAACATGACTAGGTACATAAAGAAATCTTATGAATGTACCTATCATTGCAGAATGATGATGTAAAGGTAAAGAATACAGTGTACAACAATAAATAAATTCACCGAGCTATATTCGATTCCGGTATAGGTGTTGGGTGTCCACATCGTAATGAATGCTTTCCTCATATTGGAGTGGGATGAAATTGCTTACTCCACAATTATGTAAATTATTATAAGCTGAAAATGTACTTACGCTCCGAGAAAAAAAAGGAAAGCAAATGAAATTGAGGGTAAGAAATGTTAAACAAAATTATGTTCACCAAATAAAAGAAAACTTACTTTTTGAGATATAATTTTAGAGTTAGAAGCTTCTTTTTGTGCAGATTTGCCTTTGCCAGTATTAAATTGCTTAAAAGTATTATCAAAAGCTGTTTGAAGCGCAAATCCACTAAGACCAGCAATAGTTTCACTAGACAGTTCCCAGGGTACAGAATCTAAAACAATTTTAAGAAATGTTTATAAAAACAGCTAAGCGGAAATGATGAGAATCGAAATTTAATTAATAGTCCAAGAATTGTTTGAAGAATATTGTTTTTTTCATTTTCTGTAAATATACATAGGTCATAGAGAGTCAGAATCTGGTTGATGCCACTGCCAGCTTTGGGCAATGTTTGGGCACTAATTTGATACCCCCATATGACTCCATGTATCAGTTTTCCCTATAATATGCTCTGAAACAATAAACTTTTTCTATTTCAATATATATTTTAAAAGTGTAGGTATTATTGATATCTGTCCATTAAAAATATCAAATTTGGATTTATATTAAAGTCACCACATGCATTTATATTTTACTCAAATTTCTTTTTATCAATTTTTCATTTATCTTGAAAATTGAGAAGTTGAATAGATAATATAGAAATATAGAAAAATATTATGCTAGTAGTACCTAAGTATAGACAATATTAGAATTACAGCAATCAAAAAAGAAACATACCAATATCCTGTCCCTGATATAAAGCTAAGGCTGTTTTTCTGGTTCCCAATTCACGAGTTGTTGACATGTTTTCTTCAATCGAGTTCAATTGTTCAAATGCTTTTTGGCCGTTAGCGAAGCGTTTATATTCTTTTAATCTAGGAAGAGTACACAATGTCTACATATTTCTAAAAATTCTATAAAACAAAATACCAAAGTCACGTCATTATTTCAAACGACTAGGAAAATATGACGGTATCCAATTAAAAAAAAAGTTTTTATTCTCCGCAGAACGATGTGACACTGAACATTTTAAAAATACAAAACTCAAAACTGCATGATTACCTTCGCATCAAGACATCACCACCAAACTGAAGACCATCTTTATCTGTATTGGGCAAAGTTCTCAATTCTATCAAACTGCTAACAACTGCTTCCATTGCCTCATCAGGACTGGCTGCCTCATTTTCGCCGCCTTTCTGTCTTGCCTTACCAATCAGCTCCGTGGCCCAGGAAGCGTCATGCGAGCCACCCTGGGCTTCCTGTCGACATCTAGCAAAGAATAGATCATCTTGAATGGCAGACAGAGCACAATAGAATTCTCTGATAAATTCTGAACGCGTATCATCCCCCATTCCATTGCCAATCTTAGTATGGGAAGAGCAATGAGCCAGCAAAAGGGTAAAATTTCCCACTAAAACATTAAAAAGAAAGAATGACTATTAAATAATAAAATCTCAAAGCAATGTATAATAATAAGTACTTTAAAATAGCAACACTGCTTATTTTCTTTGAACTTGAATTACTTACCATTAGCTCTTTTACATTCCGAAAATTCAATGGTGGGTTAGAATTGTGTATTTAATTACCAAACATTAATTAATTTGAATTCAAGATTTGTTTTGTAAAACAGTGTCAGTCCGAAAATTGGTTTTAACACTGTGTACAGATAGAACTTCATTTTTTCAGAGAGCCGTAAAATGACCCCAAAAATATTTACATCAAAATCTCTCTCGGTAAGAGAAGTGCATGCGATGATACCAATCATAGTATCGTTTTCGAAGAGTTTGGCAAAATACTGGGGGTGGGTAATTTACAAGATTTGGTCATCAAATTTGAAGTCAATCGAACAAATTAAACAAATAAAAGAATACCAAAATGTGAAAAATCACTTTTCTTGTATTTATGAAATTATAAACTAGTCTTTACATATTATATAATTACATATGACATTAATCAGATATCCTTCTGGGTAGCCCGTTGAAGTGTTACAAAAATCACACTTTAAATTTAAATTAGAGTTCCAAATATTAAAAAGGACCTCGGAACTTTTCTCCGAAAGTAGTAGTGTAAATAACCGCTTATTCACACAGTGGGGAGGGAAGTCAGAAAATATGTTGGGTTTAATGGAGTCAGAATTCAATTCTGAGTCGATTATGTTTGGACCCCGCCTCCTCCTCTATGTGAAAGGCCATTTAAAATTTGGGTGTTACAATGCTTTCAAAAAATGTCGCTCACAGGGGACGGTCCAAAATAGGTGGAGCTCAATCGACATGGAATTCAATTCTCAGTCGATTGGGCACCACTTTTGCTCTCAATGTTCTCACGACCAAACGACCAAGATACAACCGATTTGACTCAAATTTGAAGTGTGGATGGATGAGATCTTAATGGTCTTAATACGAAGTTAGCCCCATACGGCTGCTTCGTTTGGCTGTGAGTGAAATTTTGGTTCACCTCAATGTGGTGACCCATTCGATTAAGCCCAACATTTTAGACACCTCCTCTCCCCCACACCAGCAAGGAAGCTACATAGCAAGCAGACAGCAATCAAGCGCACAAGCCGGCTGCCTGCTTTTTCGACTGTCTCTTATATAAATTGTGTTTGCTGACTGTGGTCACGTACACATTTTATAGCGCTATTAGTACTTGTGAATTTGAGCGTTGTTCTGTTGTTCTCCGACTGTAACTTTGGAACCAGATGGTCTTTATCAGGCGGTAAAAACAGGGATCTACAGAATTTAAAACACTTGCTCATAGTATAGCTATTTTCTTTTTTACGTGTCTAGCAAAGTTCATTGGGATTACAAAGCACATTAAGGTAAGGTTTTCACTTTAAATGGTGTCTGCCCCATATAAAGTTACTTATGGCTGCTGTATTTTTTTAATACATCGAATTTTGTTTTTGATTTTCTGGAATTCAACATTTAATTCAGTCTAGACGTAGTCACTTGTTTAGTTATTTGGTTGCTATAATATCAGAAACTAAAAGATCGAGATCCCATGAGTTTGTAACCATACATCACTGGGTTGAAATGCTCTTTGCCATGGCACGTGTCAGAGAACATTACATAATTATTGACTGGAACGACTCGGCCATTTTTGGATGTTTTGTTTGCAATTTTACAACGCCTCTTTTGGAGCATAGGTAATAGCATGGAAATAGATCGTATTGATCAATCCTTGTTGGTGACCTTTTTAAAAGTAGAAATTGAGCGTATCCCGACATTGCTTCAATTTTAGAATGCGCACAACCGTCATCTATAAAAGGCTTCCATTAATAAAGAGACTGGTTTAAACCTGTCTGAAGTATCGCTGAAAATATTTACAATATGCGTGGCTAAGCACAGGAACTTTCAAAATGGATTTTGTTGCATATTAGTTAATGATGTGAATATTTCAAAAGGGGTTATGCCACTATTCGAGAACCAGGTAAAGCGGAACATAGTCAAGCGCTTGATGATGT
Source organism: Parotoplana pacifica (assembly GCA_034780595.1). Lineage (NCBI taxonomy): Eukaryota > Metazoa > Platyhelminthes > Proseriata > Otoplanidae > Parotoplana > Parotoplana pacifica. Next base: position 5,083 of record JAUYWI010095842.1, on the reverse strand, counting down.
TGTTCATACAATAACTAATTTTAGCCAATGCTAAGTGGATTACAAGATCTTTAATTTTTTTGCTTATCGCGAGCAATTTCCAGACACTTTACAGTGGGCCATAACTGCAAAATATTTTGGCAACCTTAACCTCAGATATTTACGGCCTTTAGTCGAGCTCAGATAGATCAAGCGTTAAATGAGAGTGCAATTGGACCTAATTTTATAGTTTTATCGGTTCCAACTACCGATGGCGGGAGATATGATAGAAATGATCCTTCACGAACGTTTATTATGCAGGGTATGAAAAAATCTACTACAGGTATAGAGATAACGAAAGGCAAGGAAGGTAGTCGCTTTGTCTGTGTACAAAGTGCAGACTTCTATTTTTATTCATCAAACACGCCATCATTTGGAGCTTAAGCCAAGATCATCTTTTGCAAAACATTTAGAATTGTTTATTCCCGATTACGAACATCTCTCATTCCTGCACATGTAACTCATCAAAATAGTGAATCGGGTTCAACTGGAAACCCACCAATGCTTATGACAGACGGTGTTGTTGATTTGGTAGAGGCCGAGGATTGTGCACGTGCGGCGTTATTTAATTCAAAGGCTTTTTATACGTGAGAGGGAAATGAAATATCCATTTCACCATTTAAATGTTTTATGTCTTACAGTTTTCCGATTCATATCATGGCTACCTTACATATTCCTACTAACTGCTGCTGCTACTTCATCTCAACTCAATGAATATCAACTGCTCATGCGCGCCATATCGTGTGCAAATGGGCAAGTCAGCGGCTGATGCTCATTTGAAAGGCATGCAATTACAGCAAGTTGGTGATTATGCAATCCTACAACAGTCTTTGTTGATTGAAACCCCTACAATATGTAACAATGACGCTTTCGATGACGCGTTCAAGACAGCTAGTTGGGGCGCTGCAAACAAATCAACAGTGGTTTATTTGGCGGCTGTATGTTTTATCAAGTCTCATCCAAAGAATTGCCCTGCCAATTGTGCTGCTTTATTAAATGATATTGATGGAGACCAATTTAAAAATTAACTGTAATTAAACGAGTCATCCACTGGTTTAAAACGTCTGCTCGATATGTGAATTGCCGCAGTAAAAATTCTTATGAATCTTCAAACTCCAACACAATAATACTGTAAGTGCCTCAAATTTGCCAATGTCATCAACATTATGCAACCATCAAAATCGTCTGGAAACTGAAAATAAGACCATGCCGAATCTGGCGGCTGCTCCTGCAAAAATGTTTCCCACTCCAACACTTTGCGTGGATGTTTGGGTAACGCAAAAGCTCGGCATACGAATTAGCTGCTGCCAACTAAGCACCGGCAATAACAGCTCTCCTAAAACAGCCAGCTGTTGGGTTGGAACGTGTGCGCGAAGGTCTAATGCCCATAATAACCGTTTTTGATGCCAATTGTTTTGGTAACCACAACACTAAATCCGCGTGTCTTTATTTCATAGTGAGAGCAATATTGACCACAAAATTCTGTCAACTGTTCCCTCGTTGGATGGGATTCTTGGCTGAACCATGCAGTTAGCACATAGTTCACTTTAATTAACGGATATTTGAGAAGCCCATAAGGGCTAAGGAGTCTATAAATGATGGGGCAAACATGTATAAAAACATCATTTGGTCGACAAACATATCTTCCTCATCGAAATATCTTGTACGACCTTCCCAAATGCGATGTTTACGGGTTTCTGCTACCTTTTCTAGAATAAATCGGTTTGTTTCAATTGCATACATAAAGAAACATACAGTAAAAATCATATTACCATAATAGATAACTCATAGCCAGCACATTGTTTTCAAGAATAGCAACATACTGAACAGATATTGTATTCAAATGTCTTCACATTATATAATGCCGTCAATAAGGGCACAACGAAACCCAGTAAGCCGGCGCTGATATTTTTTTGCGTGGAAAAATGAATTTAGCGTAATGATCATAATACAGAGCACTGATTTAGGCGCACAAAAGTCATTAAGCCATTGTTGGTCGTCTTTGATCGCCTTAAGACAGCTGAGCATGGCAGATTGTCCACTTTGAATGACATGAATCAGCCCTGGAAATAACTTGCAGAGCCCAGCCTCGGACACATCAGCCCCGTGTCCAATACTAGCAAAGAATGCATCCATCTTCGCCTTTTACTTCTGGTGGCATCAATCCCACAGCTGCAATGGTCAAATGACCTGTGCAATAGGAATGCCGCGACTGCATGTCTCAAACATCGGGCTCGTCCAACCCCCATCCTAATGGCCACCATTACAATTTCAAAAAATGTTGGGATGCTGGTCCTTCACGTCAATAAAAATTTGTGTCTGTCCACAGTGAAACAAAACTCTCCTAAGTGCTAGCTAAGTTGATAAACTTACTCATTAGTATCTACAATAGTACATAAAACTGGCAAAATGGGGAACTACCTCCAAAATAAATCAAAAACTGGTTTAAAACGACAAACAACAAAGAATAATTCAAAATGAATAAGATTTGATAACTTGAACAAATAAAAAGTTTCCAAAATAATCCAAACTCTAGTCCAAAATGAATGCAAGATTTTGGCTGAATTCCTCTCTCAATATCAACTATAAAGAATAACATTTATAATATTCGCTGTGGCGCTGACTGAAAAATAACAAATCACCAGACCACCAATGTTTCATTTTCTGGGGGTTAGAAATAAGTGAAGCTCAATCGACTCAGAATTGAATTCCCTGTCGATTGAGCCTCACCTATCTTTTAAGACCCTCCCCCTTTACATTACTTCTCACAAATATTTAAAAAAAATAATAATATGATCTCACCATTATCCAAACGTGCAAGTCGAATATAGAGCAAGCGGTTGGCCGCATTGTAGTGGAAACTATTGCGAAAAGCATTGCCTCCCCAATGCGGCTGGGCCGGCACACGGTTGGCCAACAAAAGCGTTTGCTCTGGATGACCACAATGCCGCTGCAACAATCGTAAAACAAAGCAGCCATATTTGTAGATAATAAAATGGCGTGGTTCTAAACTTGCACTAGGGATTGGGTCAAGATCGATTTCGGAGTCCCATTTAGCTTCCAGATCATCAGCTGCCAGCTGTTCAGTTGATTTTGAAGGATTGGAAATGGAAGAGAGGCGCTCTTTAATCCTTTCCACACGCTGATAAATAGGACTTTGCATAAGTAGTTTGAGTATCTCCTCTTCTGAGATGTCAGATGTAAAAGCATCTGGATTTTGATTCTACAAAAACAGTTATATTATAACATTTATTTAACAAGAAAACAAGACCATTATTTATAACAATCAATAAAACAAAATATTTCCCGCCACCAAACATGCTAAATGTCAGCGACACCTACATACGTAGCTCACACTTGACAGACAGGGTTCCTAAAGTGCTTAGGGACTAGACAATCCAACTCCGACCCGCCTGATAAGTGGTCAACGTGTCTCATTGAAGCCAAAGACCGTGGAGGTTGTCATTTGGCGGTCAATGTGATCGCTGGGCACACACTTAATTAGGTCACAATATTAAGGCTCTTGTCGCTGTGATTAGCTACAGACAGTAGTCATCCCAATGGGTCCAGGAAAAAAAGACCCCTAGCTCAGGTCATTTATTCATTTTATGTGTTTCTTGATTAATCTTTTAAGAGAAATGGGTACCAAAGTTCAGTCCAATGCATCAATTGGAAGAAGGAAGTGTAAATGCCAGCTTTTGTTCAATACAGGAAAACTTTAAAACTTTCTTTTTCTAAAACATGCAATTATGACTTTTCAAGTATTCCGGCGTTCAAAATTCAAGCCCCAAATAAAATCAACTAAAATCTATTAGAATGATGCAGTTAGGTACCTGGTTATTGATTGTTATCACTTGACCATCAGAATTTTGGAAGTGAGAATGGTCGCTTCGCATCTGGGCTTCTGCTAACAATCTGGTCACATTGACCCTACTTTCCACCACATTCACGTGCTCAGCATGACGCCTTTCACGTATTTCCTCAGCGTCCAATTCCAGCTTCTTCTTCCGTCTTAGAAGTTTTTTCCTGGCTTCCAGTCGACTTTTAAACCTCTCCTCACCTCTAGTACGTTGAGCCTCTAAATTGATGAGAAGTTTTGCGGTGTCAGCATCATATTGTCTCAATAGTTTTGTTAACTCCTCATTGGATAAATTGTTTTCATTAGTAGCCAATCGACCACGTTGATCCTGTCTACTTTGTTTAATGTCCACTCGTCTGCGCCCAAGTATTTCTTCTTGTTGTTCTAAGGCTGCCTTTTCTTTGGCGTTAGTCTCATCAATTTCTTGTTGTAATTCTTTCATTCCTTCTTTGGATTTAGAGGATATTTTACCTTCCAAAATATTCAGTTCTTCTTTAGCACGTTTTTCGCGCTCAGCCGCTTCTGCTTCCAATAGTTTCAATAATCGTTCCAGCTCTTCTGCTTCTTTTTGTTTTGTATTAACCAAATTGTGATTGGCATCAAGTCTGCGGATTTTAGCCTATGAACACAATTAGATAAGTAATCAAACATCAATAAAAGCATAAATACAACAGTGCAATAGAAAAGGAATAATTAAAGATTTACAAATTTATATTTATATTTTGTAAGTAACTTAACTCTTTGATTATTATCTATTTTTTAAGCTGGAAGATAGTGTTTTTTGTCTTCATATTTAAGAGAAATGTGCGCTTACACTAGTGAATAAAATGTTTTCCAAAACCTTATCAGTAGTAAATCTAATTGTCCTCTTAAAAATCTGTTTACTATCCTATTTTCTGTAAAAACATACATCGAAATTAAATGACTTTAGACCATACCTGAGCAGCTATAATTTTTCGTGGGGGGGACAAGTCTGATTTTAGACCCCTCTCCCTTTTTACAAAAGTAAAATTTACCACCAAATTTTTCCCCAAAACTTTACTCTGTTTTTGAAGATTTGGCTTAGAAAAGCTACGTTTTGAGAGACTATGATGTAAAAGCTCACATGGATCACATTGTTAATAGGTGCACAACTTATGTTCAACCATTTCTGACAGGTGCTCCAAATGACTGCAGTGGAGCTTCATTTATTTTGAGTGAAGCTTT
>JAUYWI010095831.1:0-11904 GCA_034780595.1 Parotoplana pacifica | reverse complement strand
TTTTATGTTGAAGCCATATTTATATTTTACACATCTTTTGGTTGGATTACATTCATTTCTATGATGTTAATACTGTCCAAGGCTTGACTGATATTATTTATTATTTTTATGTTTTTCTGCAGTAAAGATTTATTCTACATTTGGCACGGCTATACGTACCTCTGATATTAATATCTTCGGACCATTCATATTTTTCTTAATCAGTGGATTGTGTCGATCAAGGTCCTTGTATCTTGACCATCTCTGTTGAAGATGGATTGCCTTTTTTCATGAGATTAAGAATCTTATCTATCATCCACTTCTGCTTACATGGTCTTTCTCTTTTCAGTTTGATTTCTTTTGCTGATGTTACAAGTGATTCTTTTAAAACATTCCATTTTGATAAACCTTCATTTTCTAAACTTTCAAATCTATTCTTCATTGTTACAGCATATTTCTGCCTGGTGCCTAGATCACTTTGCGGTAGTTCGTATTTCAATTTGGGTGTTATTTAGCCTATCTTCAATTTTCTCAGTTTCACTTTCAGCTTGAAAAACAGTAATAGATGGTCACTTCCACAGTCAGCACCTGGTTGCTTGATCGCGTTTGTAAAATTTCTAAATGATTTATAAGCGTATCTACAAAAGTTCAAAAAGGTTAAACCTATTTATATCATACATAGGAAATGTTCAAATCAATTGAAATATTTTTAACCGGTGGAAATAATTAATTTTCCCTCTGACATTTTCTTATACGGAAATATACGTATTCTGTATGTACGAGTATAGTGTTTAAATAGTTACTTACTCATTGAAAAAATAACTGCTTTTTTATATCTAATTCATTCCCAAAGCAAATCAATTTTTTCAAAAGTGCTCTACAACCGTGATAGCTAAATTCAGCTTCCACCATAAAAACAGCCCATATGATATAATTTTTGAAAGAGTAAAATTTGCGATATAATTTCAGGTCATACTCATTTGTTGGATTATTTCCAACATTTGTAAGATCCATCTGGTAAATCGGAAGTGATGAAACAGTTTTAAATTATGTTTCTCTAGAAATATTTAAAAAACTGGCAGTTTTCAGTGGGCTATGTCTTTTTTGACAATTTGTTAACTGTTTTGAAATTTGACGCTGATTTGGTTATACCACAATCGTTTTAGCTGTTTTTGATTCTATGTTTTCCCCAATTTTTGTGTCACCCTGTAATTACATGTACATAATTCTCTGTTTTAGACCACTTGGTTTAGACGTTTGGCTGGCCATCTTTTTATCATTGATCTGCGCAGCTTTTGTTTCTTTCTTATTTAGCCGATTCAACCCTCTTTCAGCATGGAACCTAAACCTACAATTTGCTATAAAAGATGAAATAAATTTTCAAAGTCATTTATGGAATATACTTGGATCATTTCTTCTTCAAGGTAAAGGGACATAAAACTTGAGTTGGGCGCTTAATTTAAACTTAGCATATAATGGGTCAGTAGCTAAATGATTTTTTTCGTTCAAAAATCGATTTTTACATCCAAAAATATTGATTGTCGATTATTTTCCCGCAAAAAAATGATAATTGATAGTTTATGGGGAAATAATAAAGGAATTGTGTTACAGAGTGTCTAGTGGACCTAAACATCAAATTTAAAGTCAATTGGACATATTTTATCTTTCGGACTTGATGATGTCATCATGATGGCTCTCATTTTTTTTAAATAAATTTTCTGCCAATAAATCTTTCCCAGGTACATGTGTACCAAATAAAAGTTTATTTTTAATACATTTTTTAAATGAAACCCATTTTTCCAGTCATCCAAGTGTCATTTTTTCAATGCCATTTTTCCATTTTATTAGTTTCATTTTTTCAGTGGTTTAAATTTTCCTGTGATTATATTTTTCCATTTTTGGCCGCAAATTGTGCGGTGAAAAGTTTCTACAGTCGTTCCAAGTTTACTTCTAGTGTCAATGGGAGGTGTTCCCAAGATATGATAAGAGAGTTGTACACAGTTTTGAGTTTCACGATTTGGCTTTTTGCAGATGTGAGTTTCGTATGTGAGTTTCAAGGCTTCCCTGAAATCTAGCAAATAATATTTTCTAGAAATCTAATTTTCTTATTTATAACACATTGGCTTCCTAATTCTAGATCTTCTAGTTGAGTGTGACAGTACGCTTGGTTTATTTGGCCAAAATGTCGATAAAAATGGATTTGTTTCAAATTTGAAGTCTTTTGGACAAAGTTAAATTTAAAATCTGATGACGTTAAATTCTGTTGATGAATTTCGACCCATTTCCGTGTATTCGGAAAGCATGAACTCTACCCTAACTGTTTGAATAACTACTTCCAAATGTATACAACATTTTACACTTTTGTACTACATATCTAGGTACAGTTGATCCAATATCTGAATTTTGTTTTTATTTTCCAGGACAAGACTTTTATCCGTTCTCCATTGCATCACGCACATGTATGTGTATGTGGTGGATTTTTACAATTATTATACTAACCGTTTATACAGGTGAGTGGAATTTTAAGTGATCTCCCTTTTGTAGTGAACTACAATTTGCTTTTTTGAAAATAAAATGATAAATAAAGTGAGCAGCAGCATCACTAAAATTCCATACGTGTAAAGGGTGTTCCATAAGTTACTATACATTTCATAATAAAGGCAAAATTCATTTTAGAAGACACTTAAAACATTCCCACTACCCAGAACATTAACACCCATATTTAATATCACATTAAATAGCCAGAATCTGCTTTGATAGCGTGAGTGCCTTCTATTTAAAAAAAACAGGCTTCCAATACTTTTCTTCTGAATTTCTTCAACTTTTTCTCTTTTTATGCAAAATTTGTAAATTTTCCATACTTTTATGCTTTGATATAAAATATACGAACATTTTATATTACTCGGGCAATGATTATGCCTAGCTGATGAGGCCCAACTAGGCCAAAACAGCTATCCTGGGCTATCATTTGCGAGTAATATGAATAAGTATTATATTTTTATCAAAGTATACCTGTTTTTTTTATAATTACTCTTAAACACAAAATTCATTTTAAAAGACACTTAAAACATTCCCACTACCCAGGACATTAACACCCATGTTTAGTATCAGACTATTAAATTTAACATGAACGGTACATAGTGTCGTTTATTTTTAGGGGACTTGACATCCTTTCTGACAGTATCCACAGGCTCTGATAGAATTGGATCATTAGAAGAGCTGGTATCCAGGTCAGAATCATATCGCATATGTTACTGGCCCAGTGGTTTTGCAGATTTACAAATTAAGGTATTTGCTGTGCCTATTCTGTTTCTTTAAGCACTAATTTAAGAAAACTAATTTTTAAAACATTAAAAAAATCTATTATCAATATTTTCATAACCATGAAATAAATCCTTAGGTTAAATGTTTTTTATCTACAAAGAGCTTATATGTTAAGAATCACTAAAATGCAAATTCATTATTTCTTTTATAATATAATGTTATCTTTTAGAACTCCAAAGAAGACAAAATTATTAATTTAAGAAATTTGAAACTTTATCGCCTGTCTTATTCCGACTGTACCGTTGAAGTAAGTAAATGTAAAAGTATGTAGGTATATTTGCATGCATCCTCTTGGGTTCTAAAAATCAGTCCAAAAAAATTATATACCAAAAATATAAAAAATTACATTTTTAAATTATACTATTATTATTTAATTTTCAAAATCATAACGTTGTATGCCTTGAATTGCATTAATTCTTATTTATTCTTCAACTCTTGGTTTAAGGGTCACCGTCAATAGTGGTCCTCTCGTAACGAGGAATTTCATCAGAATAGTCATATTTATAGAAAATAAATTGTACTTACTTTGTTTCATTATCATTTGAAAGCATCTAAAGTTAGCTTCTAAATTTATTTAGCATTTTTGGCATTTTACTCTAACTAAATTTGAAGTCTAAAATTCATAATACAATAAATTTAATATTACAGTTTAAAAGTTCTTTCTATAAAAATTTAAAAGATAAAACTTTTTTCAATCAAAATGCAAGACAGCTTTAACAGGAATCTTTTTTTTTCTAAAACATTTTTATTTTTATGACAAATTTCAAAAAATTGAAATATCATAATTAAAGGGTTCGTCGATGCTTGGTTTTGAGGTTTATTTTCCCACTACTTTTAAAAAAAATTTAGATCTTGGATAAAAATATCTACGATACAGTAGGATTTACCGACCACAGCTATTCACTCTACATCTTGAATCAGCGTTGTACCAATGCCTATCTTCTACCCGAGCGTCTGTGGACAAGTAATATCGGCTTCATGGTACCCAAAGATGCTTATTACAAAGAGCTTATGAATTACTAGTAAGAACAGTTTTTTTATCTATTATTAGTAATAATAGAAAAGCTTTAACCATATTGGGCAAAAGTAATGATTTACATAAGTAGTTGTGAACAAAAGGTGTACATTTTTAAAGTCAAGTATATATGTCAATAATTATACTACATTAGGTATTTGAAATGTCCATTGGATCAAAAATATTTATCATTATGCTAATTAAACAACTGCTTAATTTACTTAAACAACAATTCAAAAATTATTTGAATTCAAAAATTTTGGTGTTGATCTTGATACACACAATTACATAATTTTGATTTGATCTTGAAGGGATGTTGTTTTATGTTGAAGCCATATTTAAATTTTACACATCTTTTGGTTGGATTACATTCATTTCTATGATGTTAGTACTGTAAAGATTAATTCTACATATTGTTAAACCTCCGTAGTCACACCTAAAACATATTTACCTTGGATATATCGACATTGTTTTGGAAAAATATTAATATTTAACTTCAGAATCGACTATTTTTTTAAAAATACATCTTGGCCATTATAATCCAATATCAATTTTTCAGACGGCCTTCAGGGTGACCTTGAGGGGGCATAGGTCAAAAAGTTTTACATAAATACATCCGCATGAGAATTTAGTACACTGATAGCAAACTTATTCCTTCTTACGATTCTTCGAGTAGCATCACTCCAAGGAAATCTATCCCCATATCGGGATATATGCTATTTTGCAAATACTACTTTTTAGTAGTATCAGTACCCTGTGCTCACTATGGAAGGCAACACATATTAATCGCTGAAGACAACTTCTTCATGGTCCTTGGCTAAGACCGGCTGCCTTGGGGGACTCTTTGATCACTTATCATCGGGTCGGAGGTAGGTTGTCTAGTCCCTGAGCGCTTTCGAGACTCTGTCTACCAAGTAACTGAATGTGAGTCACAACCGGGTGCTTCCCGAACCGTAGTCCAGCTACCCACTCGGCTACAAGCGTTTTGGAGCAGTTTCCGATTTTCATCAGGGACCCACTCCCTCCGCTGTGACGACCAAGGGTTAAGTTTAACGTCATCTTTGCTTGCGTCTAGTGTCACTATATTTTTACGTGCGTATTATGTTTTCAGACGTGATTATAAATTCTGTACTTTGCTGCTAGTGCTACAAAATGCAAAAATGATTTGATATTTCGAGTATACAGCAGTTTGTACAAATCGATAAAATTTAATTATATAATTTTTGCATTACAGCATTCTCGATTACTTGGAAAATGGGGGCCTTGAAAAAGAAATAAATGATGCTTTTAAAGGAAAGACAGATATTTCAACGCTGTCCTGTCCCTCACAGAAAAATGAAGCAGCGGCCATCGAATTGGGAGATATAGAGGGGGCTTTCATGATTTGTGTAGCTCTCTATGCTCTTGGTTTGGTTATTATAACCATAGAAATAATTTGGGTTAAGATCATTCGACGTCGCACAACACTGAACATTTCTGGTTCCAGAACCAACAATCGAAACCCTGAAACTTTATGAGGAACTTAATGGACAATCAATTTTGTAAAGATCATGCAGATACGTATCAACATACAAAGATTGTCTTTTGATTGTCAAGTTGTTTTAGTAGACTTCTACGTATGTATGCTTCCTACATTCTGTGATTTTTTGTATTTTCTTTAACGTTTGTTTTTTGAGTATCATATTTTTTAAACAATGTATTTTTAGTACTCCTATAGGTATGGATCTTTTCATAATTGTTTTGCTAAAACTTTCAGATTACAATTATTAACACATTTAGTGCTTATTATAGGTATCTATTATTTGACTGCATATAAACTATCTAATAAGAAGAATCAAAATAAATTATGTATAATTATTTAAACTCATAAATTATTTAGTCTGGAAGTGAAATAAACAGACTTTTATTCTTTTTATTGTATTTGGGATACCAATTACACATCCTCAGGTTTGACCTAATAACGAACTCAAAATTCGGGTCAGAAAAATATATAATCTTCCTATGTTCAATTGATTTAAATATTTTTTTGTTTTGTGAGATAACTGCACTACGCATAAAAACCAACTAACTTTAATATTTAGACTAGACATTAGTCAATTTTTTAAATAAAATTTGTCATGCAAAAATAGAAAAATATCAAAGGCAAAGCTTTCAAAAGTTACCTAAACAGTACAAAGATAAGGTTTTTGTGTGAGTTAGTCATTTATTTTAAATGTAAAAATACAACAATAACAAATCGGAGTGTTATGCAGATAATTAGAAAAATCGAAAATTTTGATTTCTTTAACTATGCTGGAAAATCTAATATTAAAAAATTATTTCAATTACCTTTTACTATTATTTACAAAACATTGTTTGACTGTGTTGTAGCCTAACTTGGTTTCCCAAAGCCTATGCCATACCTAAAAACAAATTTAACTATTTACTATCTGCACAGAATAATGTTTGTTTTATTATATGCTATTTCAATGTCTATGTAAATTTCTGTATTTTCACTTGAAGAGCAAGTTACTTTTATAGCATAAAAATTTGTTTGTATATACCTACCAAAGCTTCTTGTGCAATAACTATTCATTAGTCAATTCATACATTACGAACTTAAAACAAACAAATGGAAATTACAATGTCAAAATACACTAAGAAGGTCTTATTGCTGTAATTTCTAACTATTAAGTCTTATGATTATTTAATATTAACTTGAGGAGGTTTCACAAAACAGAGCAAAATTAATAATTTAAAAATCACGAAATCATTTCACTAACAGAATTTAAAGTTTGTGATTTTGCAATATACCCAATCTATCAGTGATAACTAAATCAAAGACCGTTTTCACCAACTAATGCAAAATTACTTATCACTGAAAAGTATTAAATTATTCGGTAATTATCATAGGATAAGTTAACAGAAAAAAACTTTCTAGGGGTGAAGATAATAATAATTATCTCTGTTTTACCCTACATTTATATCAAACATACCTAATGTTATTATTTTAACCCATGATAGATAATGTCTTGGCTGACGGGGTGTTATCAACCTCTCCTACAAAATCATACTTCCCATGGTTCAATTTGACTGAAATTTGATACACAAGTATCTTTGAAAAATTCGACAAGGGGGGACGCAATAGGGTCCGATGACGTTTTCATGTGGTCCAAAAATTAAAGTTTGTCCGATTCAGTTCAAATTTGGTGTGTAGGTACTCTGGTCCTAAAAAATTAATAATATCAAAATCCATAATATATCTTCAACGAGTGTTTACATTATGTCTACCAAATATTAATTAATTTTAAGACTATTTGTCTTTAAAATTGACATTTTTTCGAAATGTAGATTTTGGAAATTTGGATCCAACTTTATTTTTAGAGGCAATCAGTTGACCCTAGAGGGGTAGATATGAATGATATTGATGGTCGTTGGTTTGGTATTAATCTTCATGTAAATAATTATCTCTGAGATTGAGTTGTAACTAATGATGCTACGTCCCACTATTTGGTTGATCATAATTGCTATTACGCCTTGTCTCTTTGCGCTTCCACTGAACATAATGGTGTATTCACCATCAACAAAGTGACCATTGCCTTCCCAGTGAACTTCACTTAGACCAGTAATGTTGAGCTTCAGGTGTTCTAGCTCACGAAGTAGGATGTGAATCGTTGCTATAAATTTTTAGTTGAAAAATCATAGTATAATTGTGGTTGGTGAACTGGGAACCAACGTTCATGATTTTCTAATCAAAAGTCATTGATTTTATAGTTAGTAATTTTGACCTCAAATAAACATAATTAAATCATGGTTGGTGAAACACCCTCTCGTTATTTGGCGTTGCTTTTGTTTTATGCAATTTCTGTAAATTTGTAAAGATGAAAACATAGTTTTTTAATTTGTTTGCTATTTGATTTGAATTATTTTGGTTACTGTTGACCACATTTGTAGTAACAGTACCTATCTAGACCCCCCAGACCCACTTAGCAAGTTGAGAAAATATTTTTCATAGCTAAAATGTTTGATTATAAAGTATTAATTTGTTGTATTGGTACAGCTATTAATTATGCTCATAGACCTATACAGCGATTATACGAAATTTAGTATTTAGTTTTATGACCCATCATATAATGAAAAACTAAGAGAATTTTGGTGACCCCTTAAATAACAAAACAATCTCATAAAAAAATTATTTTTATGATATTTGTCTATATGTAATATGCTTGTCTTAAGAACAATGCATGAGTAATTAAGTATGATGTAGGTTGAAGTTTATTGACATCAATAATTCATTATCAAGTTAATTTGACTGTTGTATGAATAGTGAGATCACCGCAATTATTCTTTAATGACGGAAACCTTTGTGGTCTAATTTAGTCTTTGAATGATAGAAATCGTTCACTGTAAAATTTTACTCAATAAGAAATAGATAGCTATTATAAATAGAAACTTTTAATGTGTCGTTAGGTACCTACTTATGATGTCATTATTAAAATACAATTCTGCGATAATGAATTACGAAGAACTTTTAGAAAATTTGGGTGGATTTGGCAGCTTTCAGTGGCTATTATTTATAACTCTATCACTACAAACAATAAGTAATGGACAAGAATTTATGGTAACTGTAATGGCATGTTTTACACCTAAATTCAATTGTACTGTTCCAAAAGAAAACTTCACAGATTCAGGAATTAATGTAACGGAATACGATGTTATTTTTAAAGAAGATCAGTGTTTTTATAAGTTCAATACCAGTAAGCACATCAACAATTGGGAACCTTGCATTTCATTTTCCTATGATGACAGTATACTTGGAAATACATTGGTAACTGAATTTGATTTAGTTTGTGACAGAGCGCATCACGCAGCCAACATACAAACCGCATATCTTCTTGGCTTTATTTTGGGAACAATACTGGGCTATTTCTCTGACAAAGTTGGCCGAAGACCGATAATATTTATCTGTATGATTGCCCAGTTACTGTTCAACGTATTGATTGCCCTGACACCCGGACTTCATTGGCAATATGTCTTACGCTTTATGCACGGAATCTCAAACAACATGATCTATCAAGGATTTATTATCCTCACTGAGATTACGCCTATTCAGTGGCGAGGTTTTATTACAGGAAACTTTTGGATACCTTTCAGCATCGGCATCATTCTCACTCCAGGTTTTGCCTATTGGGGGCATCATTGGCGAACCATCAAGTTGTATTCTCTATTGACGTCAATCGTTTTCATCTTAACAATTTTATTCGTCGTGGAATCACCACGTTGGCTTCTTCTAAAAGGACAGAAAAACAAGGCATACAAAATTTTGAAGAAAATAGCAAAATTGAATAAAGTTGCATTAACAGATGTACTTCATAATATTGAATGTCACAAGGAACCTACTGGAAATGTGGCTGATTTTCTACACAATAAACGCTTACTTGTGCATCTATTAATTTTGATGTTCACAAACTGGGCATTGGGTGGGGCCTATTATGGTCTATTCCTCGACCTCACATTTGCAGTTACAGATATTTTTGTCAATGCAATTTTCATGGGATTGATTGAACTACCTGCAGCACCTTTGACGGTATTGATATGCAAATATTTCAATCGAAAGTCCGCTTTTACTTCTGCAGCATCAATAGCATCAGCTGGTCTGCTAATAGCAACATTTTTGAAGGGGGAAAATTTAATATTCAATTGGTTACGACTATTTTGTGCATTAATAACTAAACTGAGTATTTTATGTGCCTGGAATATTGCATTTATAATCTTAGCTGAGTTAATCCCAGTTTCACTTCGCAATAGTTCTCTGTTGTTGATAAACAGTCTCCAGACTATTGGTTACTGTATTTGTCCACAAATTGTTTATCTGGACAAAATCATCGCCTACTATTTTTCTTCATTATTTTTTGTATCCCAGTTTGTTATTTCGATTTTCATTTGCAGAATATATTTACCAGAAACAAAAGACCTTGCATTGCCTGATACAGCAAAAGAGGCCAATAAACTATGTTGTGGCAATGAAGTTAAATGGAACAACAGAAAACTGGACAGCAGTAATATCCAGGATCTGCAGTTATTGAATAAGGATAATGAATTTAAAATGATGAGTTTATGTAAATCAATGATTAATGGCTATTCTATAAGTTCTGACACAACCTTATGACAAAAGAAAGCTCAATTAATTATTATAAATTTAGAAAATTAATATATTTTGTGTTCGAAATTATACTTTTAAATTATTTTAAGAAATCAAATTAGAATTGAGGAAAGTACGATTTATGCATATTATTTTTATGGGCAATTTTTGTTGAATTAAACTTGTTTCCAGACAGATGGTGAATTAGAGTATGTAACTACCAATTTTAATTTTAAAGAATTTTTCGGAATACCTACCAAGATCGATAAATGAATAAGTACCTACACACAGACATGGGAACAAGAGCTCAATTCGGAAAAACTCGAAATACCTATTTACAGGGTCAAAAATTAAAATATCAACATTATTTAACAATTAATATATTTATAACTAAAATAACAATACTAACATGTAATGACAGAGGTTATCATTAAATGTTTCGAATGCGGTTGTTATTTTTGTTTTCAATGGGTCAATGTTTTCGGATTTCGTTTTGAACATTCGATCTTTGATAATGCCCCAGACAGCGTAATCCATTGGCGACAAATCTGGGTTTCGTGGTGGTCATTCAACAGTTCCCCTCCTATCAATTCACGCACATGGAAAATCAGCGTCCAAGCTGTCTCTCACCATTCTTGAATAGTGGAGCGGTGCCCCATCCTGCTGAAACCAGGAGTGCTTATTGCGAAGTAGCGGTTGGATACTAGGGGTATGGCAAACGTTTCTAGCATTTCCAGATAACTTTCTCCAGTATCGTTATTGGTAAAAAATAAAAAATGAGTGGAGCAAATGGCTGCCCAGATCATAACACAGGGTCTGTTAACTGATTTCTGAAATACTTCATGTGGATTAGTATCACAGGAATAGACACAATTATGGCGATTCACTTGACCACTGATTTTGAACATTGCTTCATCGGAAAAAATAATGTTGGAAGCATCTCCAAAGTTCATTTCAAAATCCTCGCAAAATTGCACTCGTCGGTCTAGGTTGTCTTCATTCAAATGCTGAACCAATCTGGGGAACCATGGTTTTAAACCAAGTTTCTGAATAATCCGACGAACATTGGTTCTTGTTATTTCGAGTTCTTGTGATAATCGTCGAGCAGAGGTTTTTGGCTCTTGCATTACACATACTGCAGCTAACATAATTTGCCGTCAATTATTGGAAATAATTATCTATCTAATTAGGCCGAACGATGTATGGCCGGGGTATTCACAATATTAACAGACAATGCAAATTATTGCCTCAATTAGATATCCTCACATATTGTTTAAATCATAGCTCGGGTATAGGAAATAAATATCCCCAACCAATGTTATTTAGTAAAATTGTACTTAATTCATTTCACTATATAATATAAAAAAAACAGGCAACAATGTAAGAAGTTAAATTAATTAATTTTTATTCACCAGCAAAGCCACTACGAGACCGGTTTCGACCTTTTTGGGTCTCATCAGTCGTA
>JAUYWI010095820.1:0-11904 GCA_034780595.1 Parotoplana pacifica | reverse complement strand
GAGGAAAACCAAGAAAGGGGATGTTAGAAGAATTCAAACCAAACACCTATAGAGAATTGAAGGACCGGACAGCTAACTGAGAAGGATTGAGGAAGTGGATGCCATAGAATTGAACCTGCCTAATAACACACAATTGATGGTGATTCAACTTAAAAATGAAATATTTCCAATTGATCGCTCCCAAGTTTAGAATGAATGATATTAACGATTTGATATTTGTATATTTGACATTAAAAAATGTCTACAGATAAGCAACGCTTTATGAGAATTTTATTAAGTCTTTGATGTCTTTATATTTAGGATATTATTATGACCTCAGGTTGCTCACACGCATTGGAAATGTGTATTCTGGCTCTGGCAAATCCTGGCGACAATATACTGCTGCCACGTCCAGGATTCTGCTATAATACAGTCGCCACTGCTTCTAGAATAGATTGTAAATATTATGAGCTGAATGTAAGTTCTTTAATTTGGAGACGTAATTAGGATAGAGAATATGGAGGGAGCAGAATAATATTTACTTTTCATCTCGGGACATATTATTTTAGTTTTTTACTTATAGCTTTTTTGGATTAAATTGTTTGTTAATTTATTAGATATTACTCAAAATCCAATGTATTGATTTTTATTCTTAAACATTATTTTTTGTTTTAAATAAACTGTTTTATTGATTGTTATTGTAACTTTACTTTACTACCTCTGGTGTATCTTTAGCCTCAAGCTAATTGGGAAATTGATCTGCCAAGCCTTGAATCCCAAATTGATGAGCGTACAGTTGCCATAGTAATGAACAATCCATCCAATCCCTGCGGATCTGTCTTTAGCCGACAACATCTTCAGCAGATTGTTCAACTTGCCGAGAAGTACAAGCTGCCAATCATTGCTGACGAGATCTATGCCTTTTTCGTAAGTATTCATAAAAGTTAAGCTTGTGACTATGACTGCTTTGAATGGTTCAAATTAACAAGGTTATGATCATACCTTTAATGGGTCACCGTCCAAGGTATTGTATTTATGATCATACATTTAAAGGGTCACCATCCAAGGTATTGTATTTATGATCATACATTTAAAGGGTCACCATCCAAGGTATTGTATTTATGAATATAGAGATACTGAGCGAATATTTTAGGTCACAGTATGGTCTCCAAAAATACTCAACGTGACTTCTAATTAAGTTTGCTTAATGTTTATATCGGATCAAAGTAGAAGTCGATGAAAATCGTCGAGAAAGGTTTCATTTTATTGCGATTTGTGCAACCAAAGTGCCATTCTCTTCATATCGTATATGTTATTTATTGACAACTTTTTTTAATGCAGACTTTTGACGGTTTTGAATTCATTCCCATCGCCAGTGTCACTGAAACCGTTCCAATTCTTTCCTGTGGAGGACTCACAAAAAGGTGATTGCTTTCAATGTTTGATGAGATTTGAGATGATTTATTGCAATTTATGTTCCGTAGCAAATTTATGGAGTACATTTGAAGTTTCATTGAGAAGTCTTTCTGTGAAAGGACAGCATAGTTTAAATGATAATCTATGAGAGTTGGATAGAAGCAGACTAATATGAAACTGATCAAAGATTGAATGAGACAATCAGAGTTTAAAATTCCATTTTCAATAGCATATGTACCTAACTTTAAGAAACACTACTAAAATGTCTAGACATCTTGACAACAAGACATATTGTCATCTAGACATCAAACAAGAGGTCTAGGAAAAAGCTTAAAAAACATTTAGATGCCTAGACATTTTTATAGTGTAGGAGTTAATTTATTTTAAACAAAATCATAATTCTATCTTTTAGTTAAACAGGATCACTATATTCTATTTTTATTGTATATACAGCCCCATACAAAAGTGTTGCCACACCCTTATATTTTCATATTTTTAATAGACACTGTATGTCCAACAAAGTTAAAAAAATTACATGACTATCCAATGACCTAATTGAAGGTTGTGTGAAAATTTTAACTTTGTTGGTGATATCATTTTCTCACAGTGACTGTTTAAAATAACATTAAAAATATGAAAATCTATGACACTTTTGCATGGGGCTGTATATTCACAGTGTGATGTAGTGGATGTGGCAGAAATGTTGAGAAAGACTTTGCTCTAACATTGAAAATTTACCAAAAAAATAATGCTCAAAATTTAACCAATGTAGAATGTTATCCAGTTTTGTATTATGGAGGAATGACATATACTACTGAGCAAATAGAATTAGAATTTTATCAAAATTCCGGCTAAAATAGGCTTATACAAGACATTTTAAAACTGATTTTAAAATTATTAACTGTCCATCATATTTGACACAACATGTCATGATAAAAGAAAACTTTTCAAGCTTTCTAAAACTGTAACTTAATTATAATTTTGTTAAAGAAATTTTATGCAGTGATTGCTCTAAAATTAAGAAAATAAAACTAAATTGAATTGTAATGGGCTATTTATAAATCTATGTTTTCAAGTTGGCCAAGTTGATGACTAAATCTGAATGCATATTTGTTATTTTCATGAAATTCCAATTCTTTTTCCTCAGTATTGTATTAGTGTTAATCAAACTATGTCTGCATGCAAGTGTATTCAAATATACGTTAGTATTCAAATATTTACAAGAGTGTATATATCACTGCAATTATTAATAATGTTTTCACATTTGATATAACAACAGAAATGAATACAAATGTCTGGTAAGATTGTCTAAACAATAATTAATTACAAATAATCACCATCTGCTGCAATAATGGCCAGTCCCTGACATTGTCATAGTATTTTTTACAAGGTGCTGAATATGTTACAGTGATGGAATATTAACCTCACCCCATTCTGCACAACTGACATCGTTTCCAGTTAGAGTTTTGACAAAAAATAATACTTTCTGATTTTACTTCCATAATGAATGGTAAGTGACTGAAATATGTGTGAATTGACACATATATTTGAAATTTTAAAATGTCTCTGTATTAATCAATACAATTTTAATGGTCCAGCATACTAATTAAACATAGATCAATATTTGTATTCAAACCCTGTTATCTATGGATGTAATATAGTCCTATACATCTTTTTTTATATTATTGAATATCATTAGTATTTTTGTTATAAATATTTAGCTGCATTATTTGACCAATATTGTATCTTTTATGTATTTTGAGCTGTACCAACACTGCATATCCAAAAAGACAAATATTTACAACACCATAACAAGATAGACTTTTAGTATGCATGTTGAACCTTTTCAAGTTGATCATTGATTAAATCATAGATTGATTATGAGCTTAGAGGCTATTCTAGTGTGGCAACAGTGAAGCATTGATTGAAGAATTATGAAGCAGCCACTTTTATATAAATGCCAAAAGCATGTTGGTTGGCTTCTGCACAAGAATGTCAAAACAACAATGGAGGAGACAAATGTTTATGGATGACAGTTTTATCCATCTTGACAATTTTCAATTGACATATGAGACAAAGTGGTATACTGCCATGAAAGTTTACTGGTAAGGATTTTTGTGTACTGGTCCTAATCCATTGTTTATATACCAAAAACTCTCAATGCTTTTGCAACATGTTGAATTAACAATTAAAAATCTTAATTTACTAAAACACAACTTTGGTTTATGGTCCAGCAACAAGTTGACAAAATTGAAATTTATCAAATGGATAAACTGTGGAAGGCATCACAACTAGCTTTTAACTCACATGAATGCAAAATCTTGTTAATTTAATGAGACTAGAAGACTCATTGAACAGGTAATTGCTGTTAGTATTGGTGCAATTTATGACACAGAGGCTGGATCCCAACCCTTTTCAGATTGTCAGTAATTTTGGCATAATTTTAATTAAAACATTATTATAATTATATAAAAATGTTAATAAAAGAGGCAGTATATTTGAACAAAGCTATAGATTTGTGCAATTGCATATTTTATATACTTACTGAATAACCAAATCAATAATAATTACATGCTAGAGTTTGTTGAACTTATTTGCCTGAGTGATATACTATATGTGGCTGGCTGAGTAGGTAAAACTACTCCCCCCCCAAAGTCATACTTGCCAGGGGTGCAGTGCATTGGTCTGAAATTTGATACACAGGTACCTTGGGAAGATTCATCAACAGAGTTTTCTTTTGAAAGGGGGCCAAGCTAGTGGCCAAAAATTAAAGTTTTTCCAATTGTCTTCAAGTTTTTTGTTTGCATGTCCAGTGGGCAATAAATCATTATTTTTGGCTAAAATCACTAAAATTGCTCTGAAATCCAAGTGGCATTACAAATATGTAATACATTAGAAACTTGAATGCATCATTTATCTATGGTTGTTGATTTATGAAGCACAACATGCTGGGGCAGGTCCATAAAAATGATTTTTAATAAACATAATCTTTCACAAATAAATTACTCTAAATGATATTTATTATTAGTTTCTAGGTCATTTCCAGTGGATTTGACAAAACACCATTTTTAATGCATTAGCCAAGTTCAGTCCCAAAATCAGTGGAGGTCAAATTAAAACTTTGACCAAAGCTATAAAATTTTAACATAGTAAAAAATGAATAAGTATGCCAAATTTGAAGACATTCCAACATATTGTTTACTTTTTATCAGCAAATTAATTCCATTTTTCTCCCATCTAAATATATAAGATTTTCCATTGAGTAGAGATAGAGCAACCAGTCTCCACTTTTGAATGTATATATTTCTCAAATTTTACATGCTGATTATTTACTTCATATTCTATTTAAAATTGAATACCTTTTTTAATATGAATTGAAAGAAAAAATGTTATAAACAAAAAAACTATCTATAGTCCTATCTTTACAATGTTATTTTTTTCTGTCTGTCAATTATAATAATAAATTCTGTGTCTTTTTATTCATGTCTGAAAGTGCATGCAATTTTGGGTGGAGCAGTTTCTACCTACTCTGGAATTTTGAATATAAGAGTATTTTTGAAGGCAATATTGGATCAATATTTTTGTCAAATATTTAGGATGGCTATGGGATGTATGTAGAATAAATCTTTAATGCAGAAAACATAAAATAATTAATAAAAATAATAAATAATATCAGTCAAGCCTGAAATATTCAAAGCAACTTTTACTATTTTTCCTATAAAATAGAGTTACATAAAAGTTCTAACCTGACTATGTGTTCTGGGGAATAGGATTTTGTTTGATATTTCTCTTCTGATTTATTTCATATACTCTTTGGTGAAAAATAAGAAATAAAAATTTACCAGAAAATGAAAAAAATAGATGAATGTGAAATACATTTGTTAACACTTGATGAACATTATTATTAAATTGAAAGACTAAAATAGTCAAGGCTACATGCTCAAAACATTATTTGAAACATGCTTTGTATCTATCAAAAGTTGGATAATAATAACACTATGTAACCCAAATTTTGTTTATCTTTTATTTGGTACTAAATAATTGTGCTGGTAAAGCAACAAACAAAGAACCAAATTAGCATCACCCTTTAGAAACACAATACCCATAAAGATGTTTGTGTGCACTGATTAAAAAATATAAAATTCTCCATCCAACAAATGCTTAAGACAGTGAATTCCATTGTTATTTCTCTTTAGGAATGATTTCTTTGCTAAAAGTACATATTTGTCCAGCATCATTTTTTCTATACAGAGTGTGATTCAAAATTCTTTAGGGGGTGACCTGTATCATTATCTATAAAAGGTTAAGTTATTAAATAGATATTTATACTAAAATAGTTCTTACCATTTCAGAAGTTTTCTCTTATAACAGTGGTTGCTGTTATACATTTCTGGATTATTTGTGTGTTTTAAACCTGGATGCCACAAGGGGGTGGTTAATTTGATGCAAATACAAATGTGAAAATCTCTAAAATATACATAATATATCATTGCCAAATTTATACAAATCAGTTTCAGTATTTTTGAATAATCTAAAGGATTAAACCTACATGTAGTTTAACAACTGTCCATAATTTCTTAGATATTTATCAAGTGGTGTTTTTTCCATTTTACTTTTTGCTTTTCACCTTATCCTTTTGTGCCTTATTCAAAAACTATGTAACACAGTTAAATTCCTAAATTTTACCACCTGTACGAAATAATTCCTTATAAATGATTTTTTTAGTTTAAAAAGTGTGACAAATATGAACCACCATAAACAAAAATTATGAAAACTGTTTGATATGAGTGATATTATTAATAAACACCTCCTGTATCAATGATCTTCTGGAAATCAATCATGTTCCCCAAGGCTTTATTCATCCTCTCAGTGGTGATTCTTGCAAAATTATCTTCTAAATTTGTCCAATGTCAGGTCACATTTTCAAAATTGCCTACTTGTCGAGCCTCTAATTGAGGAAATATATACCTATCACACTGTTGTCTGATAAGTAAGGTGGCTGGTGGTGTATATGGATATTTTCTTGGATGTGCTTAATTATATTACATGTGGTATGAGGGGAGCATTGTCTTACATTAGCCACATATTTTCTGGAAGGATTGGATTTGATTAAAAAAGCATAAACATCTATGTGAAAGACTATAAACATTGCATTTATGTCACTAGCTAAGTCATTGAAGTAGTAAAACTTTAGGCATAGAAATTTTAATGAAATTTTTACAGGTGTCAAATTCAGCAGTACCTATACCTTATATTTATAGGAATAAAACATTGCAAATAAAATTAAATAAAAGTTGCAAATTATTAGCAGCTCTTGTATGGGGCAGCTTAGAAATATGACTGCTTTTATAGTATACTGAAATTCTCATTCTTTTTTATGCTTAGGAAATTGTCAAGGACTTTTTATCTAGGTCAACGTTTTAAAAGCATCAGAGAACAACACACTTTTATTGGTTTGAAGGGTTGAGTTTTGCCTCATGAAGAGTTCCTTTAGCTCAGCCTTTGAATTCTTTGGTTGATTATGACTACCCAGTTGCATTATGATTGAACCATTTTCTGCTATTGATGTTTATTAGCAGTTCAGTGATCGATTAAATTATATTATGAGCAATAAAAACAATGGGATGATAGGGTGTATGTAAAGTTTGATGTACTCATTTTATTATTCTAAATTATTCTTGGCAAAAATGGAAAAGGTAAAAATGGAGGTGACTTATCAAACAGTTATGGGAGGTTGTAACTGCAACATATCATAGGTTCATCACCATTCATGAAATGCATACAATAATCTCATAGTGATTCCTCAATGTTACTTCATATGATACTACGTTTTTACTATAATTAAACATTATGGTTAAAACTGCACTCAAACTTTACCAAATAGTACATAGAGTAAATTTAAAATCGGAGTTTTATGCAAACAATAGATTCCATTACCTTAACTATACGATTTTTGTTGCACTTTGTTTTATAAAAGTTTTATTCAATTTTATTTTAGATGACAGACAGTATTCCTAAAGGCAAAAGAAAGAAGGCTTACTATAAACATTCTGCTTTGGGAAATAAAAAGGCGAGGTATCAAAGTGTTTTGCAATGTGGTTATGTCGGTTTTTTTGTTACTTGCAATAGCCAGGAACAAAGAGCTGTTACTGAAGCTTATAGACTTCTAAACGAATCATTGACTACTTTAAATGAGAAAAACAGTGCTATCCTACCGAGTAATACAGATGACAATAAAGACAAGAAACATTGTCAGGAGGAAGAATCCTTAATTACCAAACAGGACGTACCAGATGTTCACTCCACTGACAGTGACTCAGATGAAGATATTCAAGCTGCCCTAAAGCGCGAAGCTGATGAAAATAATCCAAAAAAATTAGGTTCAAAGCCTCGCACATTTCAACAAGTGCGAACTGGTGTGAACAATTGTATGTTCATTCGATACACTTCTTCCATGTCAAATAGCCAATCTATATCCGGTAACAGTGCCAATTCAACAACCCTGGATAAGAATAGTAATACCGAAAAAGATGGGAACAGTGCATCTACTGACAAAGAGGAAGTTGATAAAAATGCAGCAATTGTTCAAATGAAAGACAATGTTGTGAATGCCTCTATTGACAACATCTCATCATGTGAGCCTAATACCTCTTTGCCTCCAAAAGCTGTATCTGCTCAATCTGCTGTCCAAGCATTGTGGCAGCCTACTGCTTTAATTGATAGCATTTTTAATTCAGTGCTGCTCGCTAATGAAGCCAAATCACGATATATCATGCGGTTTATTCCGGTTGAAATGACTTGTAGAGCCGATTTGGCAGTAATGAAATCTAATCTTAAATCCTTGTGGACTGCATTCTTAGCTCGATGGGAGAAGAATCCAAGAACTGCGAATCAGCGTAATACGTTCCGTATTCAGTGCAAGATTCGTAATTATGATCGCATTACTCGAGATGACATTTTACAAGGTTTATCCGCACTTGTGCACGAATTAAGTCCAGACTTTAAAGCTGACTTTATCTGTCCTTCAGCCGTCATTGATGTAAATGTCCTACGAACTGTTTGTTGTTTCAGTATCTTAGAGAACTTTGTTGAGTTCAATAAGTACAATTTACAATTGGTAGTTTCATAGTTTGCTGGTATTCTCATTGTACTATACTACCACAAAGAATTATTTTTGAGTAAATTAAGTAGTAGGTATTATCTGGAATTTACTCAGATATTCTAATTTCAATGAATTAGCTTTGAAGTCACGTCTCAGTAAAATGTGTTTAATCGGGCCAAAATAAGCAAAAATATCAAATACGCAGATATTTCTTATGCTCTTAAAAAGTCCGTTGAAATATTTATAGATTTTTAATTAAATTGTTTCACAATTCTATTATTTCTTGAGACGTGGCAATCTTGTGTCCTTTTTTAGAATAATTAAATTATATTTTTGAGTTGAATACTTTTGCTTGTTTAATGTTATAAACTAGATATATAACTTATTCTATATAGGACAACACCTATATATGAAATCAGGACATTTCTAAGTATATTAAGTATAATTTCTTTGTTGCATTCAAATTAATTTTAATTTTTAAAATTGTGTTATGTATTTTTCCGAATAATGTTATCATTGAAGGTAAAGTAGAAAAACTGTAGCGTGAAAATGGTGTGCATTGCTTACTAGTAATATATGTGTGTATAAATAGACAAATTGAGACTTTTATTTTGGGTTTAGTTATATTTTTGAAGATTATTTCAAACATCCAAAATTTATTTAATTTCTGTTATATTTAAACTGAAATTTCGTTTTAAATTCGCGTACTTCATAAAGAAATTATATTTGATGTTATTCTTTTTGTTATAGTTTCTTAGTTATCCATTTATATCGTTCTACTTGCAACAATTGTATGAATTACTGATTCCAGATATTTTAAAGAATTATAGATTATGAAAATTAAATCGGTTTACTTGAAGATATTACCAACCAGTAGTATATCCGAAAATATTATTTTAAGTCTGAGTATAGAATACACATAGCAGTAGCAATTTATTAAAAATCACGTTTCTCAAAAAAGCTAGTTTATGTCCCACAAATCCATGCATAATAACAACTTTGTTGTTATTGATAATTGAGTTCTAAAATTTCGTATCTACTTTTGTTCAATAAACATGGCCTGGTGAGAGTTGTCTATATTATTACTTTATTCTGTGATTTTGTCTGTTCGTTTCGTGATTAAAAGATTATTGGCTAGGACCTGCTTTAACAGCGTGAGTGTCCTTTAATAAGAAAACTGGCTTTCCAACATATTTCTTCTGAAAATCTTCTATTATTTTCACTTTTCTTATGCAACTATTGCAAATTTTCGTCTCTTTTATGCGTTGATATGAAATATACGAACATTTTATATTGCTCAGACTGTGATTATACCTAGTTGATGAGGCCCAACAAGGCTGAAACAGCTGTCCTGGGCTATCACTTGCGAGTAATATGAATAAGTAGTATATTTTTATAAAAGTACTCCTGTTTTTTTATTATTACTCTAAACACAATATTTTACATATTGACAACAAAACCATATATTAGAACGTCACCGAAGCAGAAGTGAACTGATTCCAGTTAGTCGTGTACGTTCTTAGGATGTCATGAATCAAGTTTTCACGAATGTTCACATGGCCCACTGAACAAGAGTGATCAGTTGAAACCTCTCTGATTATGAACGGTACCCCGGAATTTCATTCCATACAGAAAATAGAGATTAATCAACGTTTACTGGATGAATTTCCATGTTTTTGTAAGTAAACTGTAATTTAGGCTTATTTGCAATAAATAAATTGTTGTAGCATTTTTTAAACGTGTTATAAACCAAATAAGTGTTTGTTTGTATACAAAGATCCGGCTTTCTTGTAGTCAAAAATGTTTCTCATTTAGAAACAATAGGCTTTCGTAACTAAACGTTTTTGTCTAATTAATGACAGTTTGACAAAAAAAAACAGTTCATTACATCAATTGGCTAGTTTACGATTTGATGACGTCATAGAATTTCACAGATATGGAGTAGTTCACAAAGAATAATTATCAATACTCAGTGAAGTTCTTCGTCGCTATTCAACCACATTGTAACTTGAAAACAGTAAACGCTCCTTTTTGGCTGACTCCCTCCGTTGATCTCTGCCACTATTTCTGTCCTTTGCATTATCAATACCTCGATTTCTTTGGATGTTGCCTTGGGGAACAGGGCCATAGATGATGCTTTGAAAAGAAAAACGTAAATAGAAATAAAAGTAGAATATACGATGAAAACAATTAAACAAAAAATATAAAACAGATGACAACATTAATTACTAAATGGCAAAGAGCAGCTGTAATATAACATTATTGCAATGTATTCTCTGACCATTTACAGAAAATATCTACAGTAGTAACAGCCTTCAAAATTATATGCCTGTGTCATGTTCATTCAAATGGAGGACTAACCTTTTACTTTCTTCTCATTGAACTTCTGCTTGTTGTAACCCCCAGTTCTATTTATTACACTTTGCAGCTGGGGTGCCAATAGCTCTGACAGAATACGTTTGACGTGGTCTCGGGAATTACCCTAAAAAATTATATGAAAAATGTTTATCAAATATTAGAGTGTAGTAAATACTTTTAACACAATTCAGTAAAACAGAATTTGAAACACCGTATTTTCTCATTTCCGTAAGAAGGTACAGCGGGGGCTAGTCGAGAAAAAGGAGGACAAATCAGTTGCAGATCCGGCTGGTGATGTATGATCAACAATCTGTTCACGCATTCCGTCACAAGAAAATGACCCATATTATTTAAGAGCCAACCAACCCAAGAGGCTCACGAGACGTCACCCAAATTTAGACAAAAAAGGGAAACGACCAAAGCGAAAAATGAGCCTAAAATATTTGCAAGCCTACGTCTGCAGTCAGAAATCAGTTCCAACTTCTGGTACCCTTCCCCTCCTCCCCACAAGGAATGCCACCTTAATCTTGATTACGGCTACGAAGTTTGTGGTGCTTCAGGGAGAAATATGTTGAGTGGACGATGATTGTTGTACGTGTAACCAATGGGCTTGTGAATATTGTTTTGCTATTGATTTGTGGCTTTAATATCATTATAAATATTAGAAATAGTTGCACTAAATTACATGTAATTTTTTAAAAACTCCAACTATAATACTACTATAGTATTTAAAATTAAAGTGACTATACAGGGTGGGGCTAAGTTACAAAGAACGACATACAATGCATAAGAACACCAAGAACATTGGTCGAACTGAGAGCAGCAATTACAGAGTGTTCTCAAAAGAATGAACTTGTGCATAGAACAGAACGGTTTGCAGTTTGAACATTTACTTTAGTTTTCGGTTTGTTCCTAACACTATTTCTTGGTAATGAGATTTTTAAATTTAGATTTACATTGTACTGATCACGTCTCAGCACATCATACAGATCTATCTCACTCCTTTCACCCATTGCCAAAACTATTGAAAAACTGATCCTACCTTTTCT
>JAUYWI010095809.1:0-11904 GCA_034780595.1 Parotoplana pacifica | reverse complement strand
ATCTAGGTCAAGTGATGTTTTTGGTGGAAGTAGGTGTTTATGCTTGGTTATGATATTCTGTTTAAGTTTGCGTTTAGAGTGTGTGTATTGAGATGTTGTAAGATGATGTTTATTAGGATGGTTTGATTTGTGTAATTGGGCGAGTGTTTGACTATTTAAGAGTGTCATGTGGTACTTTATGGGAAGAACATTTGTCTCGTGGTGAAGGAGATCTGTTTTTGTGTGTAGAGTGCATTCTGTGGCTATTCTGAGTGTAGCATTTTGTACTGTTTGTAGTTTATTTACATGTGTTTTGGATAATGTTGGGGTCGAGATGGATGAGGCATAATTGATGAGTGGTCTAATGAATTGTTTGTATGTGGAAATAATTGTTTCTTTAGATTGTCCCCATGTTGTTCCTGCTAGTGCTAGTTTGATTGGGTAAATTTGTTGATGTATTTTTGTTTGTGTGTCAGTTAACTTTGTATGATTTTGGGTTTTTAACGCTGGTAAGTTCTTAGTTCAATTATTTTGCAATAATTTTATCATTGATTTCTGTTTGGTTGTTTTTGAAGGTAATTGAAGTATTTGGATTTTTTTCTTGAGAGTTATTATTTATGTATTTTAGGTGTTCCAAAGAATATTTGATGCTTATCTGTAATCCAATGTGCTGACATGGTTATGTCCTTTTCCTTTTTTTCGTGCCTGTTTATGGCTTGTGTTATATCAGTGTTAATTTTGGTGATGACTGAGTTGGTTGGATCTGTTGTTCGTAATTGTCCCTAACCTGAATTAAGTGTTTAATTTCCTCATTCATTGTTGGATTGAAATGTTGTTGCCTTTAGGAATATTTTGTTTAGCTGCTATTTGAATTGCATGACGAAACATAATTTCTCCATGGTGGTGATGTAGATTAGCATTTGCTAGAAGAGATGAGTTGTTCTAATTCTTTTGTGAAGCTTTCCCAGTTTGCTTTGTGAAAGTTGATGTATGTATACTTTGTAGAATTTGAATTATTTGTGCTTAGTGTATCGTTCAGTGGAATATGAAATGTGATTGGTAGGTGATCTGAGTTAAGTGTGGTGTGGGTATACCAAGTAACACTGTAGCTAATAATATGTCAGGCGAAGTAGGTTCATGGTTTTTGGGTATTCTTGTGTGGGTATTTGTATTGATTGAGCAGAAGTTTGAATTTGTAATTTGATCTGCTAAGTTGAACCCTCTGCTATCAGAAATTGAGGAATGCCAGAGAGGATCATGGGCATTGAAATCACCAACAATTAATGTTGTGTTTGTGGTATTTTGCAGAAGTGTGTTTAAATTTGGTGTGAAGTTTTTTGGGCATGAAGATTCTGGGGGAATGTAGATATTGTGTATGGTAATTGTATGAATATTTGTTGTCTGTGTTTCAAGAGGAGGGGGGAGAATGTGGAAGGGATGTGTATTTGATGGAGGTTTGTATTAATGTCAGAAGTCCTCCACCTAATCATATTTTTGGTTGCCAGTGGGAATTCGGGGTAAACCGTTTTTTGCCAGCAGCTAAGAGATGAGTAAATGAGAGCAGCTTTACCACCTATCAGAGCCGTAAGATGGGGCTGGGACAAAAGGCTATGCTTGCCATCAGCCTGGTATGTCCACTAAATCCGACTGCTCCCGTTTGAGACCAGTTATCCTCTCAACACGGTGAGAACATCTTAGGCTTGGGGACTCTTATTCGAGTGATCGACTCTAGATCCGCCGTGTTCTGTAGCACCAGGGTTACCTCATGGAGGATGTGGCTCTTCACCATGCACAGACGGTTTTGCTTCATGAGAGGCTAAGGTTAATCAGCTCCGACATTAGCTGTATTACGCATCAAAGAAGCTTGGAGGATGGTGGACCCCTTTCACCCCAATACTATAAATTGGTACAAATTGGTTAGCAAATACTTTATGATACTGTAGGTCTAACCATCGACATTTAAATTAGAATCATAAAAATGCACTTTAAATACATAAATACAAAAGTATTTATTGATACATTAAAATAATTCTATGAAAAATATCACTGCAAATACGCATTCTGACTTACTAAAATATTTTCAGAAATTTGTTGAAGTGATGTACTACATTCTTCTCCAACGTCCAAATGTTCTTCGGGTGTATGCGAGTTAGGCGCGATATGGGACGGTGATAGAGGCATTGCTGGCAATTAACAGATTTGAAACAGAACAATAAAAATAAATAATGATAAAATGATAGAAATTCTAATATTTTATATCCCTGTTCGATTTGAAACAGAATAAAATTTAGAAAAATATACAATGCACTTAAGATAGGTATTAGAAATAGATAAATGAGAAATGTTAAAAAACATCAGGATAGGAAAACACATTTATCTGAAGTTAAATTAATGGTAACTTTAAATTTCTAAATGGGAAAAGAAAACTAATTCATTAAAGTCAAACTTCGATTTTTGGAATTAGACATTGATTATCTTATTCGTAGGTTTGCATTGAACACCTGGGATTGTTTCTTGAAGTAGTCATATAGTCATAAGTTTTATGACTCATTTTATAACAGTATTTTATAAGTTCATATTATCTACCTATACCTAATGGTCATATATTAATAAAGTCTGCAATAATTGTGTCTAAAATTTATGGGGATGATTACTTTTGCAAAAAAATTAAAATAATCACAAGCAGTTCTTGAAAATCATTGATTTGAAAGACCCTTGATGAAATAAAAGTTGATTCCAAATGGTATTCCAAAAAGTGACAAAATACTATTAAATGATTATTGATTTATCTGTATGTATTCAAATAAATTCTTATAAAAAATCGTCTACTCTGCTTTCTAGCCAGATCACATTTATTAGGACTAATGAATTAAATTACAGGAATAAGAAAAAGAAATCAGAAAATTTATCTTTGATGTGATGTTATAGTGAATAAATTTACAATTCTAGGTGCTTAGGATATCCTTAATGCAATGAGTATTTTATAATGAATAATTTATTTATTAGTACTTGCACCTAACTATATTGTCTATAGAGACATAGAAGTAACATCTAACTATTCATAAAATAAAATAGTTTATTTATTCTTCAATATTCATCATATATGTTTACTTGTTGTTGTCCGCTACTAAGATACCTACTTAATACTTCTTGATTTATTTCATAGACAAATATTATTAAATGTTTTACTAAAAGAGTGGTGGGTATACATATTTAGGCCATTATAATAAACATTCTTATTCCTCTATCAATTGAAAGATGTTTCGTGTATACGAGTAGTTATCTATGCGTATTATTTTTTATATGAAATGTTTACAAAATAAATTTTCTACCAACAGAATTAAAGTCAATCTAAAATAGTCAACAATATTTTAGATTACATTTCAAAATGATTGTTTAAGTTCATATTATTTTATAAAATTTAAATTTTTACCTTGATCATTTGAGAGACCGATTTTTCTTTTATTACGTTTAAAGTCAGCCGGGAGAGTAGCTCCTCGATTTCTACTAACCACCATCGAGGTATCAAGTTCCTTGTTATGTTCTTCAACTATTTCTGATGGTTCCCCTTCTATGTCACCCGCACCTGGCACCGTAGTAAAGGTGTGTTCGACGGCTGCTCCTGGTAAAGCGTCCCTAACTTCATCACTCATTTGACGCCGAAGCAAAGGATATCCAACCACGTTTGAACCACTAAATGACTTCATTTCTGACACCCTACGAACAGCACTTGTCGACCCGTCTAAGGTATCACTGTGAATTCTTAGATGAAGTGGTCCTCCCGTTCCTGAGAGACCAACACCTCCTATCAAGGAAGAGGTGCTCTTCTTTGGACCACCGCCAGGAGAGCTTGTTCGTGTTAGACTAAGGCCACCACTACTACAAGAATTTCTTTCTCTGGCACTTCGAATTCCACGAAAACTTCGTAAATCCTCACCTCCATACTCCGACAATGGAAAATAATTAGCAGATGAAGATGAATAACTGGATAAAATACGACCAGAGGAGGATCGCAAATAACGACGGTATGAGGATGAGGCAGGGGTTAAATCGTCTAATAAATCATTGTTGTGATAAACTACTTGACTTCCGGATGTACTGCTACTTATGGTTCCTGTGCTAGATTCAATTTCCTCATTATCTGGAACAGGTTCTAAATAATCGGAGAAAATCATTCTTCCACTACTAGTTCCAGTTCCATGTGTACAGCCGGTATCGAAGGAAATTGTAGTTGTTGTATTAGGAGGATCACCATCTTCAGATATTTCTCTTGACGTAGTACTCAGAGATCTTCCATGTGTATAGACTACAGGTTGACTGAGGTAACGTGGAGATTGGTGGCTACTAGATCCAGAACCACTTCGACGATAGTGGCTAGATATCCCAGATGGCACGGATGAACCTCCTTCATATTTGGTTTTTTTGGCAATTTCGTTGAACTGTTCCATAATAGATGAAACAGAGGCAGCCCCTGTCGACGTGTTGAAAGCCACAACTTTACTTAACAACTTATCTGATTGATTGCCAGAATCGTTTGTTTTTTCATTAATATCTTCCTCATCAAATAAAGTTTCTTCAGGAATTGAAGTATCGTTTTCGGATATTGTAGATTTTGTAATTTCTTTAGTATTATCCCTGTTATCGTCTTCTTTATCACTTAGATTTCGTATTTCCTGGCTCTCCATCACTAGAAGAGAACGCATATTAGGACTGGCTGGAGATACATCTTGTGCTTGTAATTTGGAACACTGAATTTCGTTCTCGTTTAGATCGTCTTCTTCCAGGTCCTCATCTTCAGTAATATCATCAGTTGGTTGATATGACTCGCTATGATCCTCTCTGGTAGATTTGCTGTTGTCAGAGGCAATCGATTGTTTTTGATGCTGACGATTATCATCACTATTGTTTTCTGGAGGAAAAAACACTTGACTGTGTTTTGGCTCTGACTCCAAATTATCGGGTAAACTTGAATGAGAAGTCAAGATAGGCACTGATTTCGGAGGTTCAGTGACGGATGTGTCAAAGAAAAATTCGTTTGTGTTGGAATGATATGTATGGACTGATTTTGGTTCATTAGACTTGGCCAAAGAGTTTGGTAAGACAAAAGGTGTCGATAACACTAACTGAGTGTTGTCATCCGGACTCCTCTTGTTGTTGACGGTATCTGGGTTGACTGTATTGTCGAGAGATACTGTTTGACTATCAATAACTCCATCTTTGCACACTGTGGTAACGACACTAGTTGAAGACTCTTCACTTTTAGTCACAATTGGTGGTTTGGAATTTTCAACTGACATTTTTAACTTTAACTTGTCAAAATCTCCTGATTCTAAACAACGTTTTAATTCATCGGGATCAAAAGAGGTAGCCTCGGCGATTACACGAGTAGTAACAACACGCTGTGTTCTTTTAACTGTCCTCGTTGACGTAACTCCAGCAGTGTTTGGGTATCTGTCACTTGGAGCAATAACAGGCGAAAAAATTTCTGATTTTGACTCAGAGGAATTATTATCCTGATTTGTATTTGATTCTAATTCTCCTGTTTCAGAATGTGATGTATGCTCTTTCTCTATCCCCTTTTCTTTGGTCAAACCTGAGTTAACAATGTTTTCTGATAAAACTGAGTCAGAAGGCTCAGAACTAATCTCAGAACTTTCCATGTTCAATACTGTTTGTTTCCCTAAATGGGGCTGAATACCCAAATGTGCATTGTTTGTGTATTTACATGCCATTTGTTCCGGGAACTTTAGCTGTACTTTACCAGTTCTATTTTTTCTACATTCCATACAACTGTAATCTGGTTCTACCCAATTCGGTGATTCCATAATTTGATTTTCTTCTATACTATCATCAACAACCAACTTATTGCCTTCTTCCCGATCACCTTTTCCCTCAATACCGCATGCCGATGACGATTCTGATTTTTTATTTACGGTCAACACTGCTGGCTGGTTTTCACTAATAGTGACTGCCGCTGCGTCATCGTCTTTTCTTGGTGTAATAGATCTCGCCTGAGTTGCAATACTACAACTAATAATTGTATCAACCACTGCGCTTGGTGTTCGTCTTCGTTCAATCTGTTGGCTATTAGAAGTGCCACTTGCAGTGATCGTACAACATGTAGGTTCAGTATTGAGTGTGTTGTTGGAGGAAACTGATAGCTGAGGGGACATATTGTTGGGAGAATTATTAGCAATGGTTGTCGAACACCCTGTGGCCTTTGCTGATTTTCGTTTAGATGTGTGTAGCAGGGAGTCGGATCTGGCCAAAAAGAGACGTGGGAGTCTCCATCTAAATGCAATACGCCTCGTATCCTGAGAAGGGACCTTAACCCGTTCCTCTGTAGCTGCCGGGGTTGGTGGTTGTTGCATTTCTAAAAGGAAAAAATAAACAAATAATTTATTGCTTTTTACTTGTGTATAAAGTATTTTACCATATTATGAATGAATAAATTGCATTGAATCATCTTGATGTTAAGTCGATGATTAAAAACAGTAGCTAGATTTTTAACACTATGTGTGCCTATATGTAGGATAAAATCTTTACTGCAGCAAACATGCAAAATTAAAAAATAAATAATATCTGAGCCTTCGACAGTACTAATATCATGGTAACGAATAAATCCAAACAAAAGATGTGTAAAATATATATGGCTTCAACATAAAAACAGCATCTTTTCCAAAAACAAATCAAAACTAAGTAATCATGTGGATCTTGTTCTACACCCAAGAGGAAGCATGGCATTCCGTAAATTAATTAAATTTGAATGCATATGTTGCAAACAAGTGAGGTTTGACTATTTTTTAATTGTGAAAAATAAATGAACAAAGTATTGGTATTTGGCATTATTTTTTTAAAAATACTTTTGGTAAAAATTTAATTATATGTAGTTCTGTATCAATTTCTCTTTATTAAATTCGTATCGGGTAGTTAAATTGTATTTGTATTTATTATTTTTACCGAGAATTTTTGGGTTATTGTTTAAAATTAAGAGATTACAAAATAAAACAAGTTACTTTTTTGTAAAAGGATAATCTACTGCTGTGAAGTCTTAATTCGCAGTAAAAGCCTTTGATTTTACCTTCTCTTTTACCACGGCCTAAGTCAAGTCATATCAAAACTTCAAATAATTTTACTTTGAAATACGTTTAGGTTAAAAGGCCCAACAGGTAATTAGCCCTCACAAAAAAACACTTGCAGGTCATGATTAAGTAATAAGTACTATTTTTTAAGATTTTAAATCTAACAAATCAAAAATATATAATGTAAGAAAACTATGTTTAGATAGGTGCAATGCAGTGTGATATTGAACTACAATTAATAAACTTTTACTTTTCTCACCTTCGTTTACTTTAAAATGATTTAAAATAATTTAATTTATGTTCCAAAATACCAAGTTAGAGCTATACAAATATAAAAATCATAGCCAACAATATTATTTAATTTCATTTATTGCTTGGTACCTATATTTGGCATTTGTTTTATCTTTTGGGCCTTTTGGATTATCTTTATTTCATTTATTTTTGTTTTATTCGTATAACTAGAAAGATAACTTTTAGTACAAAACATATTTTAGATTAGTAGAAAGCCATTCATGTGTTCTCTATAAAAATATCTTGCACCATAAATTAGCAAAAGCTGGAAATTTATTAGTCTATTCTAATTTTAACACGGTAGGTATATCTCACAGACCATGCATCACATTAATTTAACTTTGGTTGCAATCAACATCGAATTTTATTCTGTTTCATTATGCCAAATTCTCAGTTAAATCGGTGCCGTTTCGTATTATTCTACTAACACATATTCCTCATTTCTAGACGGTTGCTAGATAGAGTGTATCAACAAAACAAAAACAACATTTTACGGTTCATCGGACACTAAATATGCCTGTATGTGTGAAATTTCATTAAGAAGTTATCCAGATCAAATGTGACATACACTGTAAGAAAATCCGTAAAATACGGACTCCAGGCAGGCATTTTGTTTTACGTACCCGGTCCGTTTTTAGGGATATTTTTTTACAGTGTAGATAAATAAAATGTGACTAAACCAAACCAAATGTGACAAATAATTATTTATAGATATAAATTACATGTTATATATTTATGAGTTATATGTTTTTGTTCTTATACATACAGATTTGTAAATATTGTAGGTAGGTACATGATTTAGTAATAAAGGGTGTTGGAAAAGTATTTGGTGGTAAACAGGTTTATCCCAAAGCCTACCTTATCATAGATGGTTTGGGTTAAAATTTTGTACACAAGCACACAGATATCTTGGAAAAATTCAATGACACTTTTTTGAAAAAGATCAATTAGGGGGCCGAGCTAGGGGATAATGCCTTCTTCAGGTCTACAAATTAAATGTTGTCTAATTGACTTCAAATTTGATGTGTAGGTTAACTATGAGCTCTGTAGACAAATCTATAAATATTTATTTTCCAAAAATATTAATTATCGATTCCCCCCCCCAAAAAAAAAGAAATGAAATCATCTATGAGAAGATAGGTTTACCGCCAAAAATTTTCTAATACCCTGTATTACTAACTGTGTAGATTATTGTGTTTTCAAAAACAGTAACATGTAGAAAATATAAAATTTAACTGAAACCTACAAATAGATATTTGTCACATATGATTTAGCTTTTGTTCACATTTGATCTGGAAAACCTATTTTATCGTTGCTCAAGAAGAACCTGATATATTATGTTCTTCTTTCTTTAACAAATATTATTGTTAAAAATGGCTAAATGATTTCTATGAAATTCGCACACGCTGTTAACATGGCAAAACTTAATAAGTTGACCAATTTGGTTGTCCTAGAATTTAAATTGTTTCGTCTATTTACAGAAGTCATATAATACTCTGGCAAGGTTAGCTAGCTCATAGACTAGGCCTAGATCTTTATTTTAAATAACACTGATATTATAATACACACGATTCACAAATTGTACTGGTTGCCTTCAAAACCAGAAAATCACCAATGGGAAACGATAGCCTCAACGGTTTTTGAATGGGATATGATCAAAGTCTTTGGATATGATTTACACCTTTTATTTGTGACAGTAACATTTAAACATTAAAAAAATTAAACTGTTTGGGTAATTATTCATAACATTTACACAAACAGATAAATATACCCAAAGAGTGAGAGTAGATAAAACTCGAATGTCATTTCCAAGAAAAGAAAAGAAAATAACAGTCACTTATTTATTTGTATTTCTGGATTGCTGCCCGGTCCTTCAATTCTCTATAGGTGTTTGGTTTGAATTCTTCTAACATCCCCTTTCTTGGTTTTCCTCTTCAACGTTCCCTAGAAATCGACCTTCCAGAATTGATTTGACCATTCCTTCTCCACGTATATAATAATCGAGGTCAAAGTTAGTGTTAACGATTTTGGAAAAGTTAGCCCTAGGATAAGTTTGGTTAAAATAAAGTTAAATCTAGAGTGATAACTCCTGCAAATGCGTAACACCAACAATGATCTCACTCAATTCAAAATACCTAAAATAAAATGGCTGTAGCAACTAGAGAGCATTTGTTTTGGGTCAGAATCGTTAACAGCTTTTATTTTCTCGTTGAAATACTTTGTTTAGATATATTAGATACAGGGTGATCACAAAACTACGCAACTCAAGGAAAATTAATCTGCGCAGGACTTTGCCTGTCATTGGTGGTGGAAAAGTTGATTTTTAAGAGTTGTGATATTAATGGTTTTATAGATCACGCAAACATCTTGCAGCACTATATAGCGAAACATAACCTTTTCTTGAGTTGCGTACTTTTATGATCCCCTGTATATCAACTATCTGATCAGCTGGTAAATATTGTTTTGTGATAAGAGTAATAATAAAAATATCCTACATATTTATATTTCTCGCTAATGATAGCCAGGTCAGGTGTTTCGGCCTAGTTAGGCCTGATCAGTCAGGCATAATCACAGCCTGAGCAATAAAAAATGTTCGTATATTTCATATCAAAGGAAAAATCGCTATAGTTGCATAAGGAGAGACAAAATAGAAGATATTCAGAAAAAATATTGATAAGCCTGTTTCTTTATTAAAGGGCATTCACGCTGTCAAAGCAGGTCCTGCACAATTAATGTCATAATTTAAAAAACAGGAATACTTTTATAAAAAAAACATACTACTTATTTATACTCTTTGCTGGTAAATATTTTTTTTAAATTCACTTCTGCTAGCTATAAAAGAAAACTAGTCTAGAAATTAAAACTTTGACAAATTAAAATAAACAAACAAAATAAACAATAATAACTATCTAAAAAAGTAAATTTTCCCAAACTTTTACCTTGTGGTGTATCTTCGGCCACTAAAATGATACACAATTATGTAAAAACAGAATAAATAAACTATTCTAGGCTTTTAAATAGAGATCGGAGAAAATTCGCATTGTGTCGGGATGGGGGGGGGGAGGGACCGATAGCTTTTAATCAAACTTTTAAGAAACAAACAAACGTTTGAATGGCCTATTGTATGTATGAGTACTTTTATACACAATCAAACTTGTGAAAAGTCAACGGTTTTTCAATGGTGTATTGTACATAATCTGAGTAGCTACTGTTTTAATACAATAGGCGATTCAAACCGTTGCCTCTCAAAAGTTTGATTAAACCCAGCCGGGCGATTCAGACAGTAAATGAAGAAATCTAAACAACACATTTAGCAAGGATGAATATTATGGGAAGTAGGGAGTTTGAAGTGTTCCTACAGCGACAATCAAGATAAAGATTTGAAAATACAATTAACTAAATTGAGGTATTCCATAACCACTCTAACTATCGACGACAAAATCAAGTTAACAAATAGTTCCTGTTTTTTGGCAATATCTTTCTTTTCTTTATAAATTTATCAAATTAATCATAAATGAACATTATAGAGTGGAAAATATGTACTACTTGGCCAATTTTTATACAATTGGGCACTAAAAATGGTATAAATTTCATTAATTAAAGTCGAATTTGTTGTGCATTGCAATCATCATTTACAAAACGGTTAAATTATTGATACTTTTTTTAATTTCAGCAACATGTTTTTCAGGAGTAATCATATCGAATTTTGAGTTAAATAAATCAAAGCTTATTATCAATTATTTTTCATTATCCATTTGTTAACCATTGGTTCTTAACCAAAATTTAACGTCTTAAAAAAGCTAATATACATGAACAATAAACAGTTTTACAACACCAACTTGGGGTGGGTGCCTAACTAAAATTCATTTTATTTTAACACCAAACCTACCCATGTACATAATTGGATATAAACTTAATCTCTCAACAATGAACATTTCAGATGGCCTTCAAAAAACAATTTTTAATAGAAACGGGTTATTTTCTAATGCCCTTTGCACAAATCCATAGTTAAATTACACTATCAAATTTTTCTGTTTTAGAATTTTTAGAATCGTAAACTTTTACTTCTACTCCAGTCGAAATAATGTCTGACTGTTACTCTAGTCCATAGACTATTAATTATACAGAGGTGCGACTCACTAATTTGAAACGAAGCAGTTGAATAAAGAATCAAGTTGTGTGTAAATTATGTAATTGGCGAGGTTTAAATCTGAAATATCTTGTAACGATTTTAAGGTGTAAAATAGTTAGGCCCAAAAAACTGCATTTTCTCCTATCTCCGCAATGTTAAAACGTAGGTACTCATAGATATCCTACCTACCATCTCCAGAATATAAATTGACAAAATTCTATGAAACTGATAAAGAGTCGGATCTCTGTATAATTATTACTACATATGTGCTCTTAGACTATCTATCTATAGTGTTCTGCCGATTAGTTATTAGGCAGGTTCAATTCTATGACATCCACTTTCGCCATCCTTCTCGGTTTGCTGCCCGGTCCTTCAATTCTCTATAGGTGTTTGGTTTGAATTCTTCTAACATCCCCTTTC
>JAUYWI010095798.1:0-11904 GCA_034780595.1 Parotoplana pacifica | reverse complement strand
CCTTAGCAGCGGTGTCTGAGAGGAGGGCAATGTCATCTGCAAAGTCCAGGTCTACTATCGTACTTGGTCCTATTCTCTGACTCCTTCTTGGCGAGATTGTGAATCCATATTCTTCTTCTTTGGTTAGTGTTGCTTTCCTGAGAGCGTAGTCGAGTACGAGGATGAAAAGAAAAGGGGCTAATGTGTCGCCTTGCAGGACTCCAGCAGATATATTGAAGTAGTCAGTTTCGCCATCGGGTGAGATCACTTTTGCTTGCGTAATCAATAAATAGATAAATCTCATGACATTTCTAGGGTTGGAGAGGTTTCAGTTTCATATTTAACTACCTACCTAACATATTTCTAGCAGTGATTTATTTGTAAAGTTTCGAATTATTGTATCGTTTAGTCCATAAATTGTACAATAAAAAATATCTAATTGTTAGCTATGCAAAATTTCCTACAAATTAAACTAAAATGCTATAAACTGCCATTCATAAACCGATCATATAGAGATCATACTCTAGGTGTAACAAGAAGCGGCGCTTGTTACCAAATAGTCGAACTCATCCACTTTATTCAGTTGACTCAGTCAGAAGGAACACATCTAAGAAAGCAAGCATAAGCACCCACTTACTTTGGGTGGAGGGCCTGGCTTCACGCATGAAAGCGATTTTTCCAGCTGGTTCCTGCTGTGTGTCCTTAACACGGACCGGGAAGGGCAAGCGGTTCTCTCGGAAGGCTCGAAAGTGAATGAAGAGTTGGCAGCCAAGTTTGGCAACTGGCACCAAATTTCCGGCGGTCTCCAGCCAGGTCTTGCGATCATGAAACACTTCCACTTCAGGACTGCCAGCGCACAGATCAAAGCCTTCTTGATTCTCCAATGTCTGAATGCAATACAACAAAATACCATATTAAATAGTTTGTTTCATTCTTATTGGCGACTGGAAGGATTCATATGAGGGACTAACCTTGTCGATAGTGTCATCAGTTATGCAGAAGCACCTGACCAAGGCTTCCTCAGTGCTGACTTTCTTAGTGAAGATGGCGAACTTTCCCATGTATGGCACCACAGTAACCTCGCGATAGAGGCGGCCAGCCATCTCAGCGGACTCCTGAACATTATGGCAGTCCATCAACCAGAATCTAAAATATAAACAAATGTTGACAAAAGGGCATGGACTTTCAATTTTAATTTTGTGCAAATAAACAAAATCAATTCTATTCATTTTCTCAAAACCTATAATCAATACTTACACTGATTTTTCTAAATAATTAATGACCTACAGTTGCGGTTGGATATGTAGTAATAACAGATAAATACACATAAATACCTCACTCTATATATCTCAATTCTAAAAAAGAACTTGTTTACATTCCCTTTATACCGACAGTGAATTTATAATAATATTATTGTGATATCAATAATAGTCTAGGTACATATAAAAACATAAATTTGGTACCAGGATTTCATTTGCATTTTGAACTATCAACCCATAAACACATTTTAAAATTATTTGCAGTACTACATATGTGTGTAATTTTAAAATAAATAGATCAATAATTTTGCAAACTCGTACCTAGCCGAGACAGTTGTTGTGAAGGAGACACAGTCCTTGACTCGTGACAGAGGAGTTGACCCGGTGATGTCCTCCCACTGAGCTGGAGCGGTGCCACCGGTGATGCTGCAGAGCAGACGCAAGTTGGTGGCATCGTTGGGGTTCGATCCAGGTCGAGTGGGCGCCTTGGGCAGCGGTATGGTGAGAGTGATGGGCTTGTGGAACTTTCGTCGACGCGGCTCAATGGTGACGATAGGTGAGACGGCCACGCGACAATTGGCACCGAGTGTTTTTGTCATCTGATCGTTGGTGACTGGATGGGCCTGGAATGAGGAGATGACGTCACAAAATAGGATTAGATACTACGGGATGACGTCATTAAATCTGATTAATAAGAATTTGTAAATGATGTCAATCAATACGTTACTGAATAATCAAATGAATCCGGATGATGTTAAACAATTATAATCTCATAAGAAAGAAAGAAAAACAAAATTTCAAAAAATTCAATTTAACTTTTCACTTTTGTTCGCACTTTCCAGATATGGGGAAACAACAAATTTAATATTATTTTATTTTGTCCAAATTCTATTATATTTTTTGGAAATCAGTGAGATAAAAGTACCACAACTTTAGGGTACATCTTCAACGAATCAAATACATATAAATTGTGTAAATCAAATCCAAATTATTTGCATGTCTTTAGTCAAAGAAAATAGACCTCGCCCTAATTCACAGTGTCATTTATTGTACATTATCTAGCATAATCAAAATGATCTCCATTTGGTTCTACTTTATGAAGGATGGCAGCTCAGTTCTATTCTACTTGATGAATTGTTTTTTCTATTCTATTCAATTTTTAAAAGCTTATAACTCTAAAATTAATTTACCTGGAGTCCAACACGAATCCTTTTCTGTAGAGCTCCCTCGGGGAAAACCACCTGCACTTGGGGCACAATAGTGGAGCTGATGACGCCGCCATCGGACCCAATCATGGCGGACTCCTGGCGAATGCGATTGACCAAAGCGAAATAGAGTGGGAAGTCCGAGGTCAAGATACGAACCACGCGCTTCTCACGTAGTTCCTCGTTACTTTCAGTGATATCTGAAGCAAATCAAGTTGTAGCAATACCTCAATAATTGTGTTCAAATATCTATGCACTTTCTGGTAATCAGCAACTCAGTGAACTTTATGATCAAGTAAAAATAAACTTCTCTCTTTCACAAATTATGAGACTACGACCTGCCCTCTAAACCAAAGAAGTCTGACATTCTAAAATAGCAGGGTTGTAAATATTGACTTAACCAATAAGTTGTCTGGTTTTTTCAGTATCATCATTGTCTGTCATTTGTGTGAGAAAGAAAACAGCACCTATCTAGATGCTTCACTCACCGAAATCGGGTCCCACCGCTTCCTGTACGGCCCTATCAGTTGCCTCCAGGGAATGCTCCTTCCAGGTCTCGCCATTTTCACTTCGCAAAATCATAATTTCACGTTCCCGGTCGCGCAGACTTGCAAAGTGTGGAATTTCCAACAATACTGGTGAGTTGAATTTGCAAGGGTGGGGGCCCATTTCAAGCACACTAGAAGGACGTTAATAAAATATGCAAGTAAGACATAAACATCAGGAAAAATAAACTTAACAAAATAAAATTGATTAATTCATCAAAAAATGGCAATGTTTCATTCATTTATATATTCCTTATATATATATCCCTTTTTTTAATGTGTCTACTAATGATGAACTCA
This sequence comes from Parotoplana pacifica, assembly GCA_034780595.1. Taxonomy (NCBI): domain Eukaryota; kingdom Metazoa; phylum Platyhelminthes; order Proseriata; family Otoplanidae; genus Parotoplana; species Parotoplana pacifica. The sequence goes on along the minus strand of JAUYWI010095798.1, from coordinate 8,616 downwards.
AAAAACACTTCAATTCGAATATTTCATTATGGTTATCCAAACTTCAAGCACAAATGCTAATCCAAACTGTATCTTTGAAAGAAACTCACCGGCAGGCTAGTCCCTCTGCGTCATTGAGTTGTGGTGGCTGGGATACCCTCTCCATTCTAAGCATTCTGCACGTGACCCGGGTTGGTGCTGTGGCCGCATGCGGGGGAACAAGAACACGCAGTCCGGGGTGTCGGCTGCCACGCATCGATCCACCACGGGCATCCACAAGGAAGGAGACCAGAAATCTGAACGTCAACAAGATAGCCAGTTTTAGAACATAAATAGGTATTGAACGATGGAAATATTTAAAAAAATAATTTGTTAAAACTATGAAAGAAGGACACGTATGTGATAAGAGGCCCTAGCGTTAGGAAAAAGAAGAAGATGTCTAAAAATATGCTAAACATTTCTGAAGGTTTCAACTATTTACCCGGATAAAAAAGCTATTGTAAAAATATCAAAGTTCTATGATATTTTTAATGAAACATGACATGAGTATTTTGAACTCCTCATTAAAGGTAATTATCTTGTTCTCAGTACTTCAATATTTAGCCCTTTGATGGAAGCAAATCCATCCATATAACGAATTATAGGATTTTTTTCGAAAATACAATTATACCTGGTACCTATGAAAATTACTGACAACAGCTATACCCACAGTTAATTTTACAAAACAATTTCCCACAAGCAAACAATTAAACATATTATCCAGCGTGTTTGTCTAATTCGTGCAATGATCAAACAGATGTGTTTTTGGTTAATTGTCAAGCAAATATTTTAGAGAATTAATTTAACTGTAGGTTCCTCGTATCAGACTATAATTAATAGAGCAAGAACAATTAGTATAAATACAGATAGCTTTTCTCAGATAAGGGGACTAATAAATATTGTGGAAAAGTAAAAACTACTAATTCTACATCATTATTTGAACTTGTTGCCTTCAGCATGAAAACCTTGATACTCCAGATTATCACACAAATCATTGTTTTTTAGTCTATACCTTTTAAATTAAAAAAATAATATGTACAATAAAATCTTTACTGCAGCAAACATTCAAAATAAGAAATAAAAAATAATATCTGTCAAGTCTTCGACAGCACTAGCATCATAGTAATGAATGTAATCCAACCAAAAGATGTAAAAAAAAATTATGTATAGCTTCAACATAAAAACAACATCCCTTCAAGATCAAACCAAAACTATGTAATCATGTGCATCTTGTTCTACACCCAAGCTGAAGCATGATAAGATGACCAGTCAAGCACGGTGATTGAAAGTACCATCTAGTATATTCAAAATCCAAAAATCGGAATTCATAAAACAATCTGGTCAGAAATGAAAAATGGAAAATTGTTAAAATGGAAAACAATAACAAGAAATATGGTGCGGGACTTAGGACCCTCAGCGGTGGGTTTTAGCCAGTTTTATGTGATCATCTTAGAACTAAAGACCTCTCTAATCTTAGATCTATTATTAAGGACATTGAAATTTGGAGAGAACAAATAAAATTTAAGTCAAGACAACAAGTTTTCTCCGGAATTCAGTGAAATATACTAACATATTTGAAATTAAAATAAGAAAGATCTTTCTTTAAGCATCAAAATAAGATTATTATTGTTTTGAAAACTACACAACAAACTAGATTATGCTGTCTGAATTCAGCAAAACCTATGTATGACCCGGTGATACTTAAAGTGTTGTAAAATCGAAAACCCAATCGATCAAGATATTTCATTATTGCTTTTTCGAATATGTATTATTAAAATGAGGTACCCTGCAATTTTAACAAACATGACAAAATGTCCACCTTATTTGATGTATGAAATTCACATATACATAAATTAACAAAGAAGGATTAAAGAAAAAAGAATAAAAATTCAAACATGGCACACTTTACACGTCCCATGTTTTGGAAAATCGTCTTGTATCTTGTAAGTATTTAGGCACCTATATATCTACACTTACACAGCTACTTATTTAAACAAAACTGTTTTTATAAAAACTCACAGTAAATTACATCTGTAGGGCATTCTTTAAATAAATTTTAGAAATTTGAAATGTTATCTCTGTTTACATTATGTGTTTTCAAAATTATATCGATATAACAAATCCTTTTAAAAACAAGCATTTAATTTAAATACTTATTAATATAGTTTCTTATTTTGTTTTTGTTTTCGGGTTCTTTGTTTAAATTACGATATAATTAATTAAAAAGAAAGGGTTTTTAGAATTATCTAAATATAGATAGCTCGCAGTAATTTATTAACTGTAATTACGATATTTATTAGATTATGGCAACATTTATTGTTAAATTTTCATGTAAAGATCAGAGTCAAATAAAATTGTGAACAACTATAGAAGACAGGAAACTATTTTATCAATAATAGGGAATACACGCAAGAAAATAATGAAATCCTGTCAATATTATTGAATAGACATTTGTTATGGGCAGTAGACAGATTAGTCGCCTATTATAAAATCAACACAATGTTTTTTATTTTATGCAAAAAACATTGGCTTTGTATTATTTTTTGTTTTCTGAGAAATTAATCTCTACTAAAATCTTTTTTTCTATAAAAATACTCTTGATGATAAAATATGATGAGTTTCAAGAAATAGTTGCCATGATGCTTTATCGCCCCGGTTTTTACTTCCGACGCCGTTATTTTTTTTCAAGTTTTCGCGGTCACCATCAATGATGCATAAATAAGTATAGCTTTGTCGATGATTTTCCATCTTAGCAACTGCTCTTTTATCAAGCGCGGACTTAGGCTCTCGTAAATTTTCAAAGAGGTCGTGTTGCGTTGATTATCTATATTTTAGTTTAGGTATCTTAGAAAAACGTTTTGTAATCAATAAATCAGTTATAGAAATTGATATAATCAACAATTGTTCGGTAGCAAAATAATTTCAAATTTTTGTTTCGTAGATGCATAGTTATACGCACCAGATTTGAAATCAATCAAACAAAAGTAATTTTTAGACCTGGATGACGTCATTGGCATCCAGTTAGGTAACCTTTTTTTTTCGAAAAGTAATTTTTTTACAAGAACTTTTAGTGTTCTTTGATCCTTTGTCAGCCAATTAGACTAGTAAAAATACCTACATACATATTCATAGTTATAATTGACAGTCTTATATTTTTCCTGATATGTAGGTGGAAAAATTAAACGAGTTAATATTTTAGTTTAACATTTAAAACAATCTTTAAGGAGACCGAGCAGCGGCTTACAACGTCATCATGTCGGAAGAACAAAAAATATATATTTCTAAAGAGTTAATCATGGAAGTATAGGCATTATCGGCTAATCAAATTTGTCTTCTTTTTGTTGAAACTTCAATGGTATCTGTTTTGTGTCTTTAGGTTTTCACTGGCTTTAGAGAACATTTCTAATTTTAAAAGAATATTTTACTAAGCTAAACAGCTTAATTATTGTGCAGTGATAGTATTTCATGTTAATTTGTACAGCAGAAAACACACAATCAATAGAAAAATAATTAAAACTATAAAAAATAAAATCTTTAAAAGTATTAGAACGGACATTTTATGTTATCTTGTCATTCGTAGCAGACAGTGATTAAACAATATTTTATTTGTAGGTATTCTATATCAATTTATTAAAAGAACATTTTACTAATAATAATAAAATTTATTGATTAAAAGTTACTTATGTTGTAAATATAATTCTGAAAGGTTTGTTGACAAAAAATTATCATAGTTTCCTATATTATTTATCAGAAATTTCTGACGGAAATTAAATTTTGTTTTTCTAAAACTGAACTGACGATATTGTTTGAAAACAATTTATAGCTACTTAACTATTTATCTATTACGTATTTGTTTTTATAAAAATATGTACTAAAATTAATTTAAACTCGTACAATAACTACTACTATTGTTTTTTTTAAACATTTCCTATATTTTCCAAAGCTGACTATATTTAGAATGATAAATTTATGTTTCTAACATCAATGAAACCGAAATATGCGTATTTTAACAATAATAATTTGTAATGCTATAGAGAATGTATGATAAGGAAGATATTGTTTGGCCCGAAGCGTAAGCGTCTTTACCAACAAAAAGGTAGCAGAAATATACGAACTGAGAAGGTAACTTATAACTTTAGAAATAATATCATGATAAAATTAAATAAAAAATGGTTGTTGAGGAAATGAAAAAAAGACTTCGGACGAGATGTAATACATTAACTAATGAAAGATTACATGCAGATAAATCTATAAATAAGTATAAACATCAATGTATTCCACACAATAAAACATTAGCTAGGAAATACCTTAATCGAGCGATTGGGATTTTAATTAATCAGGTAACTTGAAAATTAATAATTTCATGTTTGTTCAGATACCCATTTTACCTATATTTATTACGCTAATAATTGTTTCCTTTTCATTCTGTTTTCTTATACTTTTGATATTAAATACTTATTATTTTGCTCTCACGTTTTCTAAATTAGTCAATAAAAGAGTTGTTTCAGAAAACTGGAAATAATTTCGTTTATGCTCAAGGTCGTCTGGCATTGATACAATTTAGAATTAGTAATGATGCTAATATTCTAAATATATAATGGATTGTTAAATTTTATAATAACCCTACAAGTTTGAATTTATCAGTGGTGCTTCAAACAGTACTACAACTCATTTAGCCCAAGTTGTTGGTTTTGCTCTTTAATGTATAAAATTTCATTTTAAATCATACTGCTGTGTGATTGCTAAACTCACTGGTATTAGTTATTATTGGAGTGTAGATAATTCTTTTGTTTCTATTAATAAAATTAAAAATATTAAAGTTCATTAATTTCTAACATTTGATTCCAGCACATTATATACTAATTTGCCTCTTAATAAATCAATACTCAGTTAAGTATACTAAAAACAACTTTCCACCTAAAATTATTCTTACTTCATCTGTACTGACCTGTGTGCAGCTCTTGATTTTATTCTTTACCACACTTTTGTTAAATTTAGTCCTCTTGTTTTTAATCAAATAGAAGGCATACATATGGGAGGAATTGCTGATCTCTACTTATCCAGGAAAGAATTTCTCTATATTTCTAATTTCTCTAAATTGAACCTTTCTTCGGTACTGACACTTTCTAAAAATTCCAGTTGCCACTCCTAGCATTGTCAATTTTCTAGATATAGCTAAAGATATTTATATCAAAGATTTAATTCTTGAACAAAGTAAAAGTAATGGATGTTGAAGTTGTCAATGATCAATTTCATAGTAAAATATACCATCAAGTAGATGATTTCTTTTTGAAGTGGTAAACATGCGATTTTTGATAGTAATATTCATTCAATTATTGGTTATAATTGCCTCTATAGTCAACTCATTAAATATGTTAATATGTGTTTCTCCGATGAAGATTTTCTTTTTGTTTCAAGTTACTTTACAATAAATTAACTAGAGGTTATAATACTAAACTTTTATTAAAAAAAAGTATGTTTTGTTGTACATATAAAAATATTATTTCTAAAAATATTATTAATAATTCTGATTTATATGAATTTAGTGTCAATTTTAATTTAGCTAATTACACATCCCTAATTCTATTCCCAATCCTTTAGATTCTATCAATTTTAATATTGGTGTTTAGTCTGGATCTAACGTATCTATTCATGATGCTATACCTAATATTCCTAAAGCAAATCCTGAATTTAACAAAATTTTTTCATTATACTATTTCTCATAATTCTGATGCTAGCATTTCTGTTAAAGCTGTTAATTCTGCCCAATTAATAGTTCCTGTTGTCACAAAAGGTTTACATAATTTAGGTAATACTTGTTATTTAAATAGTTTAATCGATATAATCAACTTTCTTAATATCAATGTTTATTTAAATTCCAACAATAAATTTATTTCTCATTTTACCAATATCAATAATAGTTTTATCAAGGATGTCATTAGTTTAAGAAAATCTTATGATGATTTCTTTGATACAGATCAACAAGATGTTCATGAAGCTTTCCTTAAAATCATTAGTAATAACAATATTGATTTTATTCATTTTAATGGTTTTTCTGAAACCGCATACTTTTGCTCCAAATGTTATTCTTTTTTGGCAAGTGATGATTACTTTAATTACTTTATCAAACAAATTATTGATATTGAAAGTAATCAATTTTATCACCAAAGTTATAAAGATAGATTTTGTAATAATTGTCAAATTGTTACACAACATTCTATCATATACCTGATACTATCAATCTTCCAAGAAAATTAACTATTTTAATCAACAGATTTAGTAATACTAGTTCTGGTAGACTTACAAAAAAACTGCAGTAATGTAGTTGTTCTTAATCACATTTTTTAATAACCAGAATTATGATATCTTTAGTAGTATTTGTTATCTTGGATCTTCAAGCAACAATGGCCATTTTATTTCTTATATAAAGAATATGCATTGTTGGTATAAATGTAATGATTCCACCATTCAAAAGTTGATTTTAATCTACCTTTTAATTCAATTAGTACTTATTTAGCCTTTTACAATTTGAATAATAACTAGATTGTGGGAAGAATGACAGTTGTGTTGACATATAATTGTTTAAAACTCACCGATGAGGACTCTAAATCCTGCACCATATTTCTTGTTGTGGTTTTGCATTTTAATTTCTTTATATTTTTCACTTTTGACTTGACTGTTTTATGGATTTTGGTTTACGGATATCAGTTGAACTAGATAGTACTTTCAATCACTAAGATTGATTGACCATCTTATTATGCTTCAGCTTGGGTGTAAAAAATATGCACATGATTATGTAGTTTTGATTTGATCTTGAAAAGTTGTTGTTTTTATGTTGAAGACATATTTTTTTCATATCTTTTAATTAGAAATATTCATTTCTATGATGTTAGTACTGTCGAAAGCTTGCAAGATTTTAATTTAATATTTTTTATTTTGTATGTTTGCTGCTGTAAAGATTTCATTCTACATATATATTCAATTACATAATGAATAGGCCACCTTGGTTATTATGGTCTAGAAATTCCAAAGGATAGGTGCAGTTAAGAATACATAGTTATAGCATTGAGAGTATTACATGTATTATGTTGGTCACTGGAGCCAAATTGTTACGAAGTTCGTTTTCTAGATCTATTATTACATTGACGTGGGAAACAATACTTCTTCAAAATATCACTATTAGTCGCATCTCGAAATATCCTTCTTACGGGTTCCCTGTGAACCCGTTGTTCTTCCAAATGCGAACTATACATTATATGACAAAGATTACAATACATTTTTTAAACTTATGACTATGTTCAATGTATCCCAACTAAAGAGGTAAAATAAATACAACTTTACAATGGCATAGATTATGAAACAGATCTAAATTATTCGTTGATATAAATCATCTACAGGGTGCCCAGTAAAAAACCGGAAAATTTCGCTGCTGTTTGCTTCAGAAATTCTCTTTATATACCTCAAGAAATGATCAAAAGAGCAACAGCAACATGGATGTCCCATCTACAGCGCTGTGTAGATCTTCATGGTGGTCACTTTGAACATTATTAACAGTTTGTATTTGTTCACTTTAGTACCGATGTCAATTAAATGCTTTATATAATAAGAATTTTTTTAAATATAAATTATCCGTTTTTTTACTGGGCACCCTGTACATTGTATTGTACATTACTTTATACTCTACAATGTACATAAGATTGTAAGTAGAGTTATGATTTAGAAGAAAAATCCGCAATTCTAGTTTGTTTCAGATTTGACAATTTTAATGATCGAAGTTCCAAAGTTGGAACTTTCGAGCAGCTGACATGGTTTATGTAACACAAAAGTGATTTAATTGCTTTTTAAGCCTACCTTTTATGTAGATCTACATTACACAATATGCGTCATACAATTATGTACATACTGAGCTTTGTAAATTTGGTACACACCAGTTAGATGAATATGTAGGCACGCTAATCACACCCTGTGTAGGTATGCACATTGTTTAGGTACACCTAATGCAGCATTGATCAGAAGAGAGTGAAAGAGAAAGAGAGAGAATCGTGTATAATATTTGATTTCCTAAAGCTAGAAGTCACATAGAGGTTCTCTAAAATAGCCTACGTGCCGCCCGTATGAGACAGTTAAATACTTCGAAAATGCCACACAAATGAGGTGGTTGGTCGTGTTTTTTTATCGAATGTACATATTTGCGTAGCCCACATGAGGACAGGTAAATGTATTTAGGTATTCCTATTTGGATATGGGGGGTGCAACATATTCGGTAAAACATCGCCTGTCAGTTGTTTCCATATTTCTCATTAAATGTTTTTTTACAGTAAAATTAAGGTCAGTTTATTTCAGGCCCGTAGCAACAGGGGGGGTCAGGGGGGCCGTGGCCCCCCCAATATTTCTTTGAATAAAATTTTTTGTCTCTAAATATTGCTCAAATATGCGGTAGTCCATTGTCAAACTATCAGTCTTTGTCATTCAAATTTACATACGTACCTACTAGTCATCTATCATGGAGGAATAGAACTAGTTCTATTCATCCATGGTCATCTATAAGGGATGACCTGTGAGTGTGGTTTCCTAGAAAGGATGTCTTTATACCTATGT
>JAUYWI010095787.1:0-11906 GCA_034780595.1 Parotoplana pacifica | reverse complement strand
CAATAAAATATAAAACGCTTTAGGTTAAGAATAATTCATATCAAAGTATAGAAAATAGCTATTGTAATTACGGACCCATTTTATTTACAGTGTAGCTTCACTTCGGAGATTAGTGTTTCGCCTATTATGAACACATCATCACTGCTTAGAGGATGAATGGATGCAGTACCGATTAGTCGTTTGAAAAGCGATACGTGGCTGATGTTGAACCCAATGCCTCATATTGCAAATCGTCAGACATTGTGAGACAATAATCTCAACTACAGCCTTGATTGCCACATCTTTGTATAGATATTTTTAAACTGAAATTGTTCATTGAACTTGTATTAGTATAATAATATATTATTCTCTACATAAAACAGACTATAAATAAAATACAATTGTTTAACATTGTAAAATCAGGTCAAACTATGTAGTTGTTTTCGAAAATATGTTGTTGTGTTTATAACAACTTACACACCACATGAAAACTAAGACACAACAAAATGTTATTTAAATTGGTCTATCTAAATTTAAACGTGTATTTTCGACGTTATTATTTCTTCACCGATATTTTGGATAGTTAATTAAACATTTTTAAATGTAGTAAGCAGAACGTTTAAAATTGACCCCATGCAAATTTGAAAAACTACAAAATGCTGATTTTTCTGCGCTGAATTAAATTAATTTGTTCTAAATACGAAACAAACATCTTATTTTGCCCAAACCTGACATTTAGAACTGGAAATAGCGATTAAAATTTAAACTTTAATTCTGCTTTTAGTTTTAAACGTAGTACCAATTCCATTTACACCGCTTAGACGTTCAGTTTTAAATGTTTTTTAAACCGTATTCCGTTATAGTGTAGTTTATTTACATTTTATGATCATTAGATTCAATTGACTATTTGCCAATTTGAGAAACACAACATAAATTCAAATAAAAAACTCACTAATAAAACTTACTAATTGTCCTTTCCTCGACAATGTGATGAAGCATTGGAACTAGTGCCACAGTCCGTGACATTATAGCTATGAGCATATCTGTGGATGTAAAGCAGACATGTAATTAATTATAATAGCTATGAGTACATATATCTATGGATGTAAAGAATAAATGTAATTAATTATAATAGCTATGAGTATATCTATGGATGTAGAGCAGAAATGTGATTAAATATAATAATAGAGCTATGAGTTTATCTATGGATGTAAAGAATAAATGAATTTAATCATAATATAGCTATGAGGATATCTATGGATGTAAAGAAGAAATACAAGGTAATACAAAATTACCTGATAAAAAATAACCAGTAAGAAAGCTTTTATTGAAAACGTTAAAATGTATTTAACAAATAGGGTTACAGTAATAATTGTTACATTAGTTAACAATAAATTTTAAACAACACTTTTTAGTTCAACGTAAGTGCTCAATATGAAGATCGTCTAGTTGCAGACTTTCTCAATTAGACAAATTAACATTGTTGCAGGTTCTTTTGTGATCTTATTTTTTTGTAGATCTCCAATGTCCAATGCTTGTAGGCTCGTAAGTATCCCCAAAGAAATCATCCATCGGTGTTTCAATCTGAAGATCTTAGAGGTCATTCTAGATTCTTAGGTTGACCAATTCAATGCAGAGGGAAAGTTCCATCTATAAGTTGTATTGAATGGCCGTTTCCAAAATTGTAATGTAGATGAATAATTGATAGGTTGGTACAGGAAATTATATTTACAGCTACATCTTGACAATACAGTTTTAACTTTTTGAACTGGCAGTCCATGATTTCAGTAGTGTACCTTAGGAGACCCGGTTTCCATTTTCAATTTGGGTCTGTCAAGAAGATTTTGTCTAGTGAATAGGCTGTTTGAGGTAATCAGATACAGTTTTTTGTTCAAAGAAATTCAGTTGTGACCAATGGCTCCATAACTTGCAGAAAAGATATTAAACCAATTTAATCTATGTCATTATTCAAATTCTAAACAAAACAAATGTCAATACACAATTTCAATAATTTGTGCTCTATTCCGAAAATAATTGAAGACGGTTATCCTTTTCAATATACTCAAGCGAAAATCTCTCACAGAATGTGTAAAATAAATTTATGCCAATAACATGTCTCCATATCAACCTATCTAGAAAGAATGGGAATAAAATTGTCTTTTTAGAGTTTTAAGTAAGTTTCTCCATCACACAAAAATTGACCAATTATGCCTCGCGAACAAAATCCTCGCCCGTACCATAACACCATATGCTGGAATTTCATGAGCATAGACATGGTGAGAATTATTGGTATCCCACTAGTAGCAATTGTGTCAATTAATGTGACCATTTGCTTCGTCTGCCCAAATGGTGAAATCATTGAAGGTGGCATCTGCTCCAATATGATTTTTCATCATTTCACTGTTTTGAAGATGGCAGTCCGAGTCATCATTAGGCAAGGCGTGAACCTTTCTCAGTCTGAACGGCTTAAAATTGATGCAATGCAAAATACGCCAGATTGATCCATATGACAATTCTTGTTCTTGACTCAATCTTCTAACGGATTTGGTGAGACTGTTTGTTAGGGCTGATGCCATTAAATCTTAATTTTCAAGTGAACAAACTGATTTTGGCATGCCAGCACCTGAATCTTGAACAACGGATGCAGTAACTTCAAAATTTCCAACAATTGATTCAATTGTCTTGCGATTAGGCGCTGCTGCTTGTTACATCACTCCCCCATAGCTACGATGTGTTTTACTTACGTTTTCTCCAACTCTATTATACAATTGATAACTTTTATTTTTTTCATTTAACGTTAAGCATAACAAATTTAAATCGGCACCAAAATAATAGGATATCTATAGTTTTACTTTATTAAAACAATAGAATTAAATATGAATTTCATTACCTAATTTACCATATTAAAGGGCTAAACTCATAAATCACTAAACACGCGTATTTTGCTGACAACATAAATAGATTTTATTGTTATTTTTTTACCAGGTAATTTTGTGCTAGGAGCATATCTATGGATGTAAGGTAACTAATTGTGTAATAAGTAGTATAATCCCTTCAAATAGATAGATTAAAAAATATACAAATAGTAAAATTGTTTTGATTCATGGATGCAAGTGTGAAAAGTCTTTAAAACAAATTTATTATCCTTATGACTTTTGCTACACAGGTACATTAGAAAGATTCATTGACAATTTAAAAATGGGGCCAAGCAAATGGCTAATTACGTCATCAGGTGCTAACTAAAATTAAAGTTTGTCCAGTTGTAGCTGAATTTGGTGTGTAGGTTCACTAGGGAACCTAACATGAAATGCATAAATATTTGTTTGCTCCATAAAAAAAATCGATAATTAATAAATTTTGGAAAATAGTTATAAATGTGTGCTACTGAGCGACTAGTGGACCTATACATCAGTTTTGAAGTCGATTTGACGCACATTAGTTTTTGAATTTGATGACATCATCGCGCTCAAACTATCCATAGATAGTATGAAATTTGAAAAAGCAGAGGGACAATAAATTTATGTTAGTCACACCCTATATTTGAAATTTCCATGTTAAAAAAACATAAAATGTCATATCTATATCTTATTTATTGCAAATTGTAAATTATTTAGTAATTAACTTTAAATGTTGTCAGTATTTGCTTATTATGCCTGAAAATGATTTATAGAAAAATGCATATTCATGTTAATTTATAAAAAGAAATGTATTGTATTTTGACAATCATTCTAATTAATGAAATAGAGATAGATTTTGAATAAGGTGGATGCTATAATTTGAAACAATGCTCATCTTCAATTTGTATCCAGGGGTCCTATCACTAACCTGCAGTAAATATATTGAGTAGTTACGGTCATAACTCCAATAATGGAAGTTAAACAGAGAACCATAAAGCACCAGACAATGGCATGTTGCCTCAACTTCATTGGATAAGGTGTCTCTTCGAGCTCTTCCTCATTTTCTTTCTCAGGTATCCTGCTCTCAGTAACACCTTAAAAATGCCGAATTTCAAATAATAGCACCAAATTTAATAGGCCATTCATCGTTAAAATAATTTGTACTAAATCTAAACTACAGATAAAGATTGATTATTACTAATGTCTGATTGTTACTTGATTTACGGGGGAAGAAGTAACCATTAGAAAGTTGCTAAAATATAAATTATATGTTATAAAAAAACTATATATGTTAAGTATTAATGCAATAATTGATTTTGGTATAGACTTACCTATGAATTGTTCTTTATATTTGGTAATTTTATTGGTGGTTATTTCTGCAATCTTTCCAAAAAATAGAGATATCTAAGCCAGATAGGCTAGTCAGTAAGTAGGTCGACTCAATATGATGCAAAGATGCCATACAGAAAATCTATACATTTTATAAGCCATAAAAACATCCAAGATATGAGTAAAAGGGGATAATATTTTTTTTATTTTTAAGAAATCATTGAGAATGTCCACAGCTGAAGTATGACCACCCTGAAAGGTTTGATTACACTTGCACATAGTTGCCTAGAAGATCTTTCATCACCAAAAGAAGGAATTATTCTCATTCTTTTATTAATTGACTACTGGTGGTCAATAATAAATTAAACATGAAAACAATTAAGTTTTGAAGATATATCACCATCCAAGACAACTGTGTATAAATGGTATCAAAAAACCAATTTGTGGAAATTCTGACATTGATCTTTTAAAATAACATAAAAGTTTTATCCAAAAAGATATAGATACACTTTGGATGTTCAAAGCTTCTGTCATGGCCAAATTATATGAAGCCAGTTGCCCATAAAACTGAATCTGCAGTGGTTTTTAGCCTTTGCAATTGTTTATCAATAAGAAAACAACAATTTAAAGAACTGAAACAACAACAAATCATTTAATTTTGTCAAAAATTATATAAATATGTAGCACCAGTAAATTTAGTAATTCACTTGGTTAGAATGGAGTTTCAAAGGTTAAATTAAAAATAAGTCCATAATGGCTTCAAATAATTAAATTTTCAGTGAACTTAGCACACATATATGTAAGTAGAAAAACAATTTTTGTTGGCCACTTCAGAAAAGGTAATAATACAAATTTGTTTAAACTAATTGAACATCAATATATTGAAGCAATGTACTAAATCGTTAATAAGATTTGATATCGCTGGCATAAATATTGGGGTTGAATAGAACACTGCTTGTCAATGGCAAACGATTTTACCTATGGCCATAAAGTGGGTTTATGATCCAAAAAACAATAATTTGTTTCATTAAACTCATAAAACAACGGAAAATTATACATTTTAAAATCATTCACTGGGCTAAATAGAACCCCACTTGTCTCTAGCAACCTCATTTTCATTATTGCTAGGGGTGGCCGACTCACCCAACTGCGCCTGACTGTACCTGCATGACAAAAAGCAGAAAAATAAAAACCATTTCTTTCATCTCTTACTATTGGTTGCATTGAGGCTTGTAAAAGGATCAGATTGTGGGAGATCAATAACAGGGGTTGTCGGTTCTGGGTTTACTTCTATTGAAGCACTCATATTGAGTCTAGAAGAATAATACAATGATTAATTTAAAAAGTTTCAACTATTTATATAAAATATATAAGAAAAGTATTTATGTATATTCACCTTTCTCAATCTCTCTGACAATTTAATCAATATCTATAACTTTGTTTGGTTTAGTAGGCTGATATGGTGCAATAAAACCAACAGAAGATTGTATAAAATTTTAACCCTTTGTTTCCTGGTAGAGGGTGTCGGACCACATTGGTTCAGTGTTTTAAATACAAGGTGTAACAACTAATGGTTATGTGAGAATTAATTTTATATGTTGAACAAGTTTTCTTTAAATTTGAGATGCACACAACAATTTGTGTACATGCATCAACCATTTATCAAGGTTTTTAAGTAATTTGTGAAACATGATATGTATTTTATATCTATTAATTTTAATAAAATTAACAATTTGGTTATATCAAAACATCTGTCCTATGTGTGTAGGATTGTGCAAGTTTTTTTAAATTAGTTGCATCAGCAAAGGCAGTAGTATAAATTTGAAGTAAATCCAAGTAACTTTCATTTTGGATATTTTTAGCATAAGAAAAATATCCACCATACATTACAAATAATTTAACCTTGCTCCCAAGTCTGTATCTTCTTCATAAAATTTTTCGCTTCTTTTGATATCCAAATAGCTTTGCCAGTTACAGCTTTAAACAAAATGTGATTCACAAAATCATAAACAATTCAAATTTTGGTCAAAGCTGTGACTAGCAGTGAGAATCTTAAAACAACCTGCAATTGAGATAATTTAAATAGTTATGGGGTATTTGCTCTTCAGCATGCTGCTCATCCACCAAAATCAATGCTTATATTTTACATATATAAAGGCAAATGTTTACAAAGACATGTATGCGGTATTTAAAAGGCCTGCATGTTAATCAGAAGGTTGTGGGTTCAAATCCTGCTCTGTACTAATGAGGAGCGAATACCCCAAAACTGGTAGAGAGGTTTATTTATTATATTTCAATTACTTCTAGTTCAAAAAATTAAATTAAAATAACATAATTCAGATATATTTATGTGTATGTTAGTAAAATGTTTATTAGAATTTTACTAAATAAATATTTATAAGCATTTATTTCTGCAATGGGTGTACATACATACATAGTTAGATGTTAATAGTGCAACACATTTTTTTACAATTTTTGAATTGATCTTTGTATTAGGATATTATTATGACAAGACCATTGAGACTACATAAATCTTAGGTATTCTAGAGAAAGTGATATCACCTTTCAGCTTTCCCAAATAGTAAAATGTGTCATCCCTTTGCCACTTAGTGTAATTCATTGGCATTGCTGCTATTACAATTTTACATCTCTGTAAATAAAGATATTATAAATTCAAGCTGTACACTTAAAATATTACACAAACAAGAAAATATATAAAACACCAATGCAATAAAATGTTTGCAGAAGAAAAAAAAACCCAAACAATTGCAGGTGTCCCAAGTATAAATATTGCAACAATATTAAAGTCAAACTATGTAGATTAATGCTGCAGGTAAATATGTTCAAAATTTAAAATGAAGTTACAACAAGTATTACTGTTTTTTTTTAATTATTGATTTTACAACCTAGATATGTCTGTCAGGTACCTTTGACCATAAATAGTGACCTACTGGCTGTCTACATAAAACTAGTATTGGTGCATTTGGAAATTCCAGCAATTTATACCTGGAATAAGGCTATTTTTAAATTATATTTATGGATTGTATGGATCCCAGAAAAATAACCCATTTATCTTGTAATGAATGGCAGAGTTTGTATATATTCCATTGGGAGCAACTTTTGGACCATTCTGTATATTTTTTTGTTTTTGGGGTAAATTAATTTTGAGTATAATTGTTCTTGTATAAATCTACAGATATTAATAAATTAATTTTCTGAATATTTGCCATAAGTTAAAATCTAAAAGATTTTGTATATAAAACTTAGTTTTCTAAGTATAGGTTATACCCAAAATAATGTGCAGCTATAAAATGCATAATGCTAGTTATTGTTGCAGTCACCAGTATGGGTAACACTTTTGTAGGGGATAATAAGACATTTTGTTTATAGTCAAAGTTGTCTATACAGAAATAAACTTATATATACTGACATTGATTTCATTCTTAAGGATAGGGAGGTAGATGGGTTCCAATTGTTTAAAGCTCAGAGTGGTGGCAATCCTTTAGGAATTAAGGAGATTGCTATCTATATGACTTAGTTAAAAGTAGATGAATTTGACACATTAATTGGCCAGGACCTGCTTTGACAGCATGAGTACTCTTTTAATAAAAAGCAGTCTTCCAATACTTTTCTCTTTTTATGCAAAATTTGTAAATGTTCTTTACTTTTTATGCTTTGATATGAAATATACAAACATTTAATATTGCTCAGGCTGTGATTATGCCTGGCTGATGAGGCCCAACAAAGCCAAAACACCTGTCCTGAACTATCACTTGTGAGTAATATGAATAAGTAGTATATTTTTATCAAAGTATACCTGTTTTTTTATTATTACTCTGAAATAGAGATAAATTATAGTCTAAATTTGTAAAATCTAAAAGCTGTATATTTTTGACACTTTTCTAAAAATAAAAAACAATGTATATACATTATAATGGCATACATATTATAATAATATTAAAGTCAAACTAGAAAAATGAACTTTAGTCACAGTAAAAGTAGGGCCTTTGGTAGATTAAAATTTATATTAGGTAAGTGATAGTTAATTGCCATATTTTTATTTAAAAAAAGATTTTTAATGAGTGACAACAGTGATGACATAATAAAAATGTCCATCCAAATATAAAGTTTTAATTCATTCATTCAACTTAGAATTTAAAATAATGAACTAAAAATCAAGTGTAGTTCTTAACATTAATCACTGAATATAAAAAAAACATTTAGAAATTATTTTAAGTACAAATTCTAGTGATACAAACAATCCATAGAATTTTATAAATATGCCAAACATAGTTTGATATGATTCACATAATGTTGTAAAAAATGACATAGAAATAGAGGATGGTTATTCATATTAATTACTGAATGTAAGGCACATATTTAGAAATTGTTTTAGGTACAAATGAAGTTTCTAGTGATACCTGTATATTAATGAAATTTTATAAATATCATCTTAGTTTTAAAAAAAAGAAAATTTAAGAATCTTCTTCTTCTTCTGGATTTTTCCACATTTAGGTGGGATTGCTGGGGCAGATCCTTATCCTTCACTTTTTGAAATCCATAGCATCTATCACTCAGACTTCCCACATGTTCCATATCTTCTGGAATGCAGTCTCAGTCTTCCCATTCTTTTTGGGTCTTCCAAGTCTCCTTTTCCGCCACATTCATCTTTCTGACTCCTCTATCTACATAGTCCACCTCTCTTCTCACCACATGTTCTAACCACCCTCAGTTTTCCTCTCAATTCTCATCCAAAAGACCACCTAAGCATTTTCATCTCTTTCATGTGCATTATTTCTTCCTGCCCTTTTGTAGTAGACACAGTCTCCATCCAATACAGTATTTCTGGTCTCACCATTGTCTTATACAGTTTACCTTTCAATTGTCTGGTACATGTCTGATATGCCATATCCATTTTTACCTCTTTCTCAGATCCAGTATCTGCCTGAACTATTGAACTCAGATATTTGAACTCCCCTACCTGAATTTTCACATTTGTATCCTTTACTTACATAGGAACTGCTCTCAATCTCAAATAGTCTGTTTTCTGCCTGCTAATTCACATTCCTCTATCCTCCATTGTTGCTCTCCACATTTCTAGTCTATGTTCTACCTCTGCCCCCAATTCCAATCCCATAACCACATCATTTGCAAACATCATATCCCATGGTGCATCTCTCTGAACTTTACCCACCAGGCAGTCTATTACCAATGCAAAAAGAAGTGTGCTCAAGGCAGATAATTTATGGAGTCCCACAGTCACCTCAAAGTCCTCCAAATCACTGGCAATATACCTCACTTCAGGTGTACATGTCTTGGATCAGTCTGATGTACTTCTCTACTTCCTTAAATTTCAAACAGTTTCATAGTTCTTGTCTTGATACCTGGTCATATGGCTTCTATATTGTTCATATCTTTCTGTCCTTCCTTGTACTTTTCTATCATCTGCTGCAGTGCAAAACTGGCATCTGTTGTTCTCTGTTCAGGCACAAAACCAAACTTCTGGTGCATAACCATTGCTTTCTCTCTCAATCTTTTGTCTAATATCTCTTAGTCTAAACTAAAAATAAATATAGATTTTGTTTAAAGTTATAGATTTTATACTTCTAAGTATAATGAATAAATTCTATTAATTATAGAAAATAAGAATTACATTTTTCAAAAATAGTTTTAAATTTACTTATATTTTGGCTTACTATTTATAAATTTGGACCAATTATACATTTTTTCCAATTGTTATTTATTTTTAGTTAAATATGGTAAACTTATTTTAAACTGGTTTGACTAATTATAAATTTTCTATATAGATAAACCAATAAAGAATTGATTAATTTTCTATTTAGGGAAATGATAAAACTCTATAAGTCAAATAAGTCTAAGTATATTTATCTAAATTTCTAAACTTAAAAAAATAGCAATACTAAATTAATTTTTTAGAAATTACAAATAAAAATTTAATCTTTAATTGACATTTTTGAATATTATAAATTTTATACTTTTTGGTTTTAAATATCATACTCCTATATTGATTAATTCTTATCTTGTTTATTGATTATTTGTTCTAGAAATCAGAATATTACATATATTAGTAAGCAGTCATGCACATAAGGAGGGTATCCAGAAACTACTAAATAAACTTGGTGCCTATTTTAGAAATTATGCTCTTTCAACACTTGTCTATACCTCTGGTACAATGAAGCAGTGTGCATCAGTGCTTTGATAGAAACATAACCAAGTATACCTCAAATAAAATAAAATACCACAATCATACCCAAATAATATCAAAAAATAAAAATTTGCCAATGTTTCACTATATTTTAGCTTCTTCAGGGCAACAAACATTATTTAAAAAAACTTAACAATGGGTGTCTCATAGAGATCAAATACAACCAGAAATATAGTTTTAAATGTAGAAACATAGTTTTAGATGTAGAAACATAGAAAATTATAAGGTGCATAAAGCATAAAATTAACTTATAAGGCCAGTGAAAAGAGGAACTAGAAAATTAGAACTGGAACATTAAAACAGATAAAAAGACCATTGACAGCTGAGGCCAGAGAAAAAATGGTTTGATTAAATTATAGATGGAAATAGTAAAATTAACTAAAGACATTTAGAGGGGCAGAGAAAGCTAGTTAGGTTATTATGACCTCTGAATGATAGAGAAATATTCTGAGAAAAATGTTTAGACAGAGTAGAAACAATAGATTTGAACAAAGAATTGTTGCTAGGCCAGAAAGGTAAAATAAGGAAGAGCTGATTGATAGGGAGAAATGAATTAAAACCAGGATGGAAGAAAGTTTTTAGATGAGAGATCCAGTAATTAAGATGGCTAGAGGGGAAATGACAAAGTTGAGAGAATTTTTGAATGTTTTGAAATTTAAAGTTGGGTGAGTTGAAATGTAAACTAAGGATGGAATGAGGATGAGTATTAATGCAATGGAGAACAGAAAGAGTTGTACAGTAAATAGGTCAAGGAGTGAAAGCAACGAAAAGGGGGCTACAAAGAGTACAACTGATAATGAAAATAACATTAGAATCAGAGCAAGAAATATGGGATTGAATTCTAAAATGCAAGTTAAATTTGTCAAGAACAAAAGGGGATGAAATGGAAAAACCACAAGGAATGCAAGTAGTTAGATCACAAAGAAAAGAACCAAGACTCCAAGATAGAGAAGAGTAGAAGCCTAAATCAGAGAGAACAGAATATTTAATCAAACAAAGTAGACAAATGGAATAGCCTTGATAGCAAAGAGCTTTGAACAGAAAAGTGATTGAAGAATCAAAATCAGATTTGAAACTGCACCTGCAAGCCACTCTAAGGAACTGAGATTTGATAACAGCAAGTGGAATGTGTTTAGGGTGGAAAGTGGAGCTGTGTAGAAGATGACCTGGAAAGTTGGCTTAAAGAAAATTTTAGTTTTCAAGAAACAACCAAAATTTGTATGAAATTTAATGATTGACATATCAAGAAAATTAATAGTGGAGGTGTGAATTTGACTAGAAACTTTAATATTAGGATTGAAAAAGTTAAGAAATTGAATGAAATAATCAAATTCTTGAAGTGAATGTGACCAGATACCTAGGATATCATCAATGTAACGTTTCCAAAGAAAGACTTTAAAAGGATAATTGGAAAGAGCAGAAGTTTCCCAGTAGTGTAGAAAAATATTGGCATAAGCTGGAGCGAAAGTTTTACC
>JAUYWI010095776.1:0-11907 GCA_034780595.1 Parotoplana pacifica | reverse complement strand
CAAATCGACCTTGCCCCAAGAAATGTCATCCTTGCCAGCATTATCCATCAAAGATTGTCCCTCATCCAAATCGAGCTTTCCCCAAGAAATGTCGTCCTCGCCAACATTATCCATCAAAGATTGTTTCTCATCCAAATCGAGCTTTCCCCAAGAAATGTCGTCCTGGCCAGCATTATCCATCAAAGATTGTTTCTCATCCAAATCGAACCCAAGAAATGTCGTCCTGGCCAGCATTATCCATCAAAGATTGTTCCTCATCCAAATCGACCTTTCCCCAAGAAATGTCGTCCTGGCCAGCATTATCCATCAAAGATTGTCCATCATCCAAATCGACCCCAAGAAATGTCGTCTTCGCCAGCATTATCCATCAAAGATTGTCCCTCATCCAAATCGACCTTGCTCCAAGAAATGTCGTACAGTCGTCAGGTTTTGAAAAGAAATTATCGGTTTTGTTTGTGAACAATAACCCAATCTTCCAGCTCTTTGTCCAAAGGGCTATTTTGAGCAGTTGCATTGACATCTGATATGTAAATTGTAATTAAGTTTGATTTGTATAAACTCCAACGAGGAAATATTGTAATAAATCTCTTTTCATTTTTTGATTTGTGCAAACGTTTATTCCAATATGCATAATGAGCACATTTATATCACTATTTTTTATAAATTTTGAGCTAACGAAATGCTTCATTCTCATTTTGCCTCCGCAAGTGGCACCACTACATTTTTCGCTTTTATATTAAATTTATCACAAACAACAAACATTAGCAGGAATTCATCATTTTACTAAACCGTTTGAGTATTTCGATGTGTTGTACAGATCTAAGCTGCGACCAATATGGTTGTGTAGCCGAAACTACTTTAAGTGTTCAAAAATCATACTAAAATGGTTAAAATCACCACCTTGGACTTCCGAGGGTTAATTACTAGCCTCTAGTAATTTCTATATTTACAATACGTACAAAGATCTATAAAAAGTTTTCCGTAAATATTGATTTAGCTGCAGGTTTAAAATGGCCTGCTAATGATTGCTCTGGCTGCAATGCGTAGGCGGCCTTGTGAATTTCACCTCAGCTAGCGATCTACTTATTGCGCTGACAAAATCAGCGATCCGTTTCATGGGGCACAGAGCTTTGTAAATTGTTTGATTAAAACATGACAGGTTGGTATCTCTGGTTTTCTGTCGATAAATCACAGGCCGCACAAGACTTGATAACGCTTGAAACATGCAGAGGCCAGGTTGTTGTCTGATGCACAATATTTGCATTTTATTGAGAGGCCAAAGTGAGCTACCTATGACTTGCTTTATTAAACTCAGAAGATTATTTTAATAGTTGAAATCTCTGGTTTTATTATCTTAATCTATGGCACACACTAATGACGTTGATAAATAGGCCATTGGATTTGGTAATTTAATTTCTTGGCACCTGAGCTGAGAACTTGTAATGATGGAGACGATTGAATTAACTTCATCTAATAAAATAACGACATTTAAGGCCGACAAAATGAATTTCTCTATGGCTCCAGAAGGATTTTTTAAACATTTATTATATTTAGTATATCTACTGTTTTATAGGGAAAGAAAATGTTTAAAAGTTTATTTTTGATACAAATTATGTTTAGACAATTAATGAACTCATACCTTTAAAACTTTTTATGAACTCATACCGTTAAAAACATTTTGTGAACTCACACCTTTAAAAACATTTTGTGAACTCACAACTTTAAAATCATTTTGTGAACTCACACGTTTAAAAACATTTTGTGAACTCACAACTTTAAAAATATTTTGTGAACTCACAACTTTAAAAACATGTTATGAACTCACAACTTTAAAAACATTTTGTGAACTCACTTTTTTAAACATTTGATGAACTCACAACTTTAAAAACATTTTATGAACTCATTTTGTTATGTTTTATATTCTGATCATGTTAATATCCATTATTTGAAAACCACGTTTTTTGTGTGGACCGACTAATTTTGTTACTTTTTTTGTGAAAGTCATCACGTGACCTTAGGCGGGGGAGGAGGGTCAGAGTCAGAAGACCCAAACAATTCATTGTCTATCAAAACTGTGCAAGAAGAAACACGGGCGATTTTTATAAAAAAATTCTTGACAAATTTGCAATGAATTTTCATCGTTTGCAAATTCAATCTGGAGAAAGATTGCAGTTCTAACACACACAATCTCCTTTTACATAGATATCGGATTCTGATTGGTCGCACAAAATCAATAACCATTGGCAGAGGATTCATACAGACACTACTGAGGAAAATGTGCAATCATTTTATAATATTTATTAGGAAAACGATGGTCAATCATGCCTATAATTTAGTCGTAAAATCGATAATATCAATAGTGTTTTTGGAAACAATCTTGTGTGTCCAATCTTGAGTGGCTATCGATATTAATCCACTAAATATTCTGTCCTTCAATCCACCACTGTCTGTTTTCTTTGATAAGAAGTTGAAGTTTTGTATTTAGAGGCAGTGAAAGGAGTATTTATTGCGATTTAATAGAGTAAACAGGAAAATTTATCCAAAAAGGTAATTTATTCTAAATTTTGTGTACAAACGTTATGTATATGTATGTGCAACGGATACAATGTGTTTCTACAATGTTTAACAAAGGATTCCAATGTTTAACAACTTACATTTAATAAATTTCAGTACTTTGTGTGTCTTCCTCGTGGCTTTATGCAGGCTGCAATTCTTCTGGGCATTGATGAAATCAGAGACATGATGCATTCATCAGTTGTATTGTTACGATGCCAAATTACGAATAATGGACATAATTAAATCTATTTTTGTTGTAGGATTATCCATAGCAACTTTCCATTTCACCAGATCCGATAAATTCTCCAGTGGATTTAAATCTGGCGAATTGCTCGGCCAAGGCAGGACACGAATTTTTAGATCATCTTTGAGAGATTTCATCACCAGTTTGTCAGTGTGGCAGGGTGCCGAGTCCTGCATGAAAGTAAAATCACGGTCTGCAGAACCAGACCAATCACGAATCTGTGGCACTAAGCGAGCTTTTAGAACGTCAATGTCATACTTTGTGCCATTCATTATGCCATCAACTAAATGTAGACGTCGTGGTCCCTTTCCACACCATTTGGGAAGTTGGGTGGTTCAGTGTACTCTTAATACAATCCTTGTGAAATTCTTCGGAGGATAATCGGCGTTATTGTCGTTTATCTTGCATTATTGCAAAAGTACTTTCGTTACTGAAACCAACATTCAGCCACTGATCCACCATCCAATCCTTGTGTAGCACACACCAATTAAGCCTTTTCGTTCTCATGGCAGGAGTCAGTTTGGGCTTAGCTCTGGGTATATGGGCTGCATACCCCTCTCGTATTAGATGGGTTCTAATTGGACTAGCTCCGACATTTATGCCATGTTCAGCTAGCATACTCTTCATTTCAGTGCTAGTTGTGTCATTTTGACTTTATTTGCCTCAGAAGTAGCCTTTTGGAACGATGTGTCAAAACACTCTTCCTTCCACAACGAGTCTTCCGCCTAGCACAAAGATTATTCTTGGTAAAATTCCTCTCAATCTGGCTTACAGATTGTTGTGACACAGAAGATAAATGTGATGTCTCTATTTGCAGTTAAGCACAATCTAAATAAGCTAGTATTTCAGCTTTCTTTGATTCAGAAATGTCCTTACGATGACTGATATTTCAGAAAAATGCACAATTTTGTAACTGTAAGAATCTGCCTGTCAAAGGAGTAATTATGACTAGAAGTAAGTGCTGCTGTCTGTAACCTAAATATATCAACCAATGAAAATCACTACAGACTTCCAATAATCAATGGTCAATGTACAGTAGTGTGCATTAGTTGAATTCGTCATACAAGCCTAGTGACTATAGATTTTCATGCCTACTCTATTAAATCGGACACCTCTGTATATCCCTCCAAGCAAGAGTTTCAATATATCCAGCCATTACTGAATAGACCCAGCCAATAAAAACTAAATTTAAAATTGTTTGTTATTAATTTTTGTGGATATATTATAGATTCTGTTACTATGTGGCAAGAGTCTTGCCATTGCCACATAAGGATTTACACTATGTGGTGAGAGTCACTATAGCTTTTATGATATTTAAAAATAACTCGGTAGATACATAAAAAATTGCTGCTATTTGTGTAAATATGAAATTATAAAAATATTTCACTTGAAAGAAATATAGCCCAAATTTTAATCCAAAATATTTGTTTCAGAATTAATAAAACTGTAATGAATTTCAATAATACTATACCTAAATATACAATTTCTATGTAATATTTGCTTACATTTGTTTTGACTCACAATAAAGTTTGTCACTCTTGCTACATAGACAATTTTATTATGTCAAGACTCTCACCACATAAGGATTTACACTATGTGTCAAGAGTCTCACCAAGTTTTAAACTAAAATATTTGTTTCAGAATTAATAAACCCTTATCAGATTTAACAATTTTCAATAGCACTGTTACATAATTATAATTTTTCAATGTTATATTCTACCTATATTTGTTTTGATTGATAATTAGAAGTTTGTCACTCTCACCACACAGGTAATTTTATTATGTTGAGACTCACCACATAAGGATTTTGACTACTTATGTGGCAAGAAAGAGTCACTTTAGCTTTTATAATTAAATTATCTATGTGATGAGGGTGAAAAACTTCAAATTGTGAGTCATAACAAATGTAAGCAAAATATGACATAGCAGTTATATATTTATGTACAGTATTATTGAGATTCCTTACAGTTTTATTAATTCTGAAACAAATATTTTGGTATATTTTGGCTTCATTTTTTTCACAAAAAATCTATTTATAATTTCATATTTACACAAATAGCAGCAATTTTTTATGTATCTACAGAGTTATTTTTATATATCATAAAAGCTAAAGTGACTCTTGCCACATAGTGTAAATCCTTATGTGGTAAGACTCTCAATACATAGTGTAAATTGTTACATGGCAAGACTCTCAACACATAGTGTACATTGTTATGTGGCAAGACTCTCAACACATAGTGCTGCATTCTGTTAGACACTGTTCAGATCTAATTCTACATACTGGAATTCCAATGGTTTGACTTTTTAGATCTAATTACATGGGAATTCCCATGGGTCGACTTTTCAGATCTAATTACATGGGAATTCCCATGGATATAGACATATCCATAATTTTTTATATGCCATTTTTTTTAAGAAAAAACTTACCCTTAAGTCCTTAATTAAGCCTAATAAGGATCTTTTTTTTATTTTTTTTAAAGTAAGTTAAGTACAAACATCTGAGCAATAATTTTAATATACTTCCTTTATTCATTAATATTTTCAATGATTTTATGAAAAATATTTGTTAGCAGGCAAGAATTTCTACAAAGGTTGTCCATAGAAAACAAAACTTTTTGTTTGGCTTATTTGATAAATAGTTGAATGAGGTATGAGGTTGTCCTTCAAAAACATCTTTGGTTGTTTAGCCAAATTGCTAAGTGCCCACAAAAATTATAGTAAAGTTGTCCTCAGAAAAAAATAGATATCAATGCTGTTAAGCTAAATCAATAATTGTCCCTGGCCAAAGTTCTATCATTAAGAATTTAGGCCTAAGGAGATGGATATCCTTTAGTAATTAGGGAAGTCGCCATGCATAGAACTTAAAAACAAAGATGGGTGTGTTAACCTGTAGATAAGCGCAAACCGTATATCAAATTCAATATTTTGTTGAAAATGTCACAACATTTAATGGTAGAATATCTATCCAGATAACTATAACACTGACATCAAAGAAAATTTACAAATGAATAATTCAGATTATAATAATATAATAAGAACAATATATAATACTACAAAAAAACCTACCAGTATTTTCTACTAATTCCATATGTTCGACTGGCATCGCAACCGCCATATTTGATTTTAATTTGATTCAATTTGACTATTTATAGGATTTTAAAACAATAAACATATAAAAAAATCAAAACAGTACTTTAAAAAAATCGGGTTGACTGGATTAATGGTTTGCTCTACCACTACCATAATAATATCAAATCTATAAAGGCATCCTTAAAAATTACAAAACAATATGTTTTTCTTATAATATGTAATTATACGTATATTCGTCATCTAAGATATTTCATGAACATAGTAAAATTTTTTAATACTTGTCTATGGGCAATTTGTTCTGACTACGTTACACCTCTGTGTTATAATCTCTGACAAAAGAGCACTTTTGTTAAAGTAAAATATTATAAATAACTATTTTTAAATAAAATATTCTTTAGCAATAAATTTAATATACACAAGGTCTTTTGTCATTTATAATAATAAGTCAAATAGCTTAAATAATATTGGTAAGATAAGTATAGCAATCTAATTATTACTTAGTTGCTGGCATTGGAAAACAATTTTTTTATCCTTAGTGAAAATGAATTATTGTATTAGCCTCGACTAAATGCAACATCAATAAACCTAGGGAAAACAATATTGGAAATTAGTTTTTAGAAAAACACCTTTCGCATACATACTGTTAATCGAATCTTGAGAAGTGTCAAATTTACTAATGTCATAGGGCCACTAGCTAATGCACAGTAGTGATGTTTAATTATTTAAAATGGAAATCTTCCTGATTTGTCATGGGATGTGGCTATTAAGGATTTAGATTTTTAGTAAAAATGCAGACGGCAGGTCACATGCGGTAGGTATCTTGAGGTGCAATGAACAGATAACTAGTGTCTAAGGCCGAGATTGAGACAGGAACCGAATATCAGCCTTTTGTCATAATGGTATAATTATAAAAATGTTGTTTTCGATCAACAAAAATAATTTGAAACTTTCAAAAAATATTTTAAACTGGAGACAAACTGGAAAAATAATTTCTAGTTAAATGGAAATATGTGTGGCTGACAATTGAGGGTTAGCTCTCCCAAAAATAATGGTTGCTGTGCTATGGTTATAGAAATTCATAATTAAATTAGATTTTAGAGCCAAAGAAAATCCAATAAAAAAATTATATAAAAAAATAATTTATTGATCTTCTATTCAAATGTTTCTTAATTTGTAAAAAATCACACAACTTCAAAATCTGACTAATTAAAATGTGCTAAATCTGCTGCCCATGGGAGGACATTCGGCAAATTTCTGCCAACACGCTAAATCTTTGCAGAGTGCTTTTTATAATAAATAAAAGGAAAAAGATGAGATATGTTTATTGGAAGTGTTTAATAAAAGTACATTCATCAAAGTGCAAAAACGTTCATATAAATTATACACAACACAAACAAAGCTAACTATGAAGAATTAGGAGTCTCTCTCAGCCACATTTCGAAGCAAGGGAAACTGTCAATGCAGAGGCGATGTGTCGAGTAGCTCAGTCCAATGACGTGTACAATGGCGGAGACCGTATGAGCTCCTGTCGGAATGTTGTGTGGACGTTTGGCTTCACGACCTAAAGTGGAAAAGTACATTGCACTCAACACACACTAGTAAGTACACTCAACACCACTAGTAAGTACACTCTAGCAAAGTTTGAGTACGACAAATATAGTTTGCTTTCTAGGTACAATAACCAATAAAGCGAGGCATTATATCATTTCTAAAAATAGATTCATGCATGGTTTAGTGGCTGTCGTCTGGATGGACTTCAGATCAGCTGTGAAGATGCTAGGTTTTCTGTTGATCTATTGAAAACTGTGCCACAAAGAACTGCATCAGAATATTCCGCTGCACTTTCAGTTGAAGAACAACCTGTTGTTCAAACCAAGACTAAAGAACAACAAAACAAATGTGCTGAAGCAAAGAAAGCCAACAATTTGGGACTCGAAGAATCTTGCAATGATACGGTGTCGTGGAGGAAGTGTCCACAAATAGATCTCTTGTGCAGGAAGGATATGAAGCAAAATTACTGGAATATAGGCGACCAGCAACGCCGATGCAAAGATACAAGAAGGAAAACCCAAAACAGGACGCAACCAAACACTCTGTATTGTCCCTGAGGCTTCTGGCAAAACGTTTATTCCTGGACACGTCTAAGATCTCCGACAGTGTTATGTTGTACGGAATAAAACACGAAGCAGCTCTGCAATAGTACCACTTGATTGTCGTGGCGGCCGGAAAGAAAGTCAAAAGGAAAACGAATTGGTGAATAATGTCAACAGATATCCTCGCGTTGAGTCTCTTCTTATCAACATTTCCATCCAGATTTGGCATGGGGACGGTGTCTAAAATGTCCAAAGAGAGTGAGAACCCGGGCTCCCTAATCAGCCTCTACAAACCAATCTTCAATGAAATGAAACCCAAGAAGTTTCATCGTCCTAAAACAGATCTATATGACATTTGTGTGTGACAGCTAAAGAAATGGCTCGGCTGATACAGAACAAAGTCTGGTAGGAGGTCGGTCTACCAACGATATATTAAGGAGAACAACATCTTCACTCGTGAAATAAAATCATCCGAGAAACACAAGAAGACCACACATTCGATCTTCAGCAAGTATCGTGTCTACCAATATTCTATAAACGATGCCTTGCTTTTAATGCTGAGACTGTGGTCATTGCTTTAAGTGGTCAGAGGTCATACCAAAAGGAGCAGTGGCTTGCTATGAAAGACGACAGAGGCGTGGACAGCATTTCACGATTCTGTGATGGCTGTCCCTGCCAAATCCCTCCTACGCTTCTCTATTTTATTCTCAATTCAAAGAATGCTGAAGAACCAACAGTCCATTGCATTGTTCCGCACCCTGGTCAGAGGGAGGGTGATAGCATGCCCTCGGCCAATGAAAAAGCGGTGATCGAGGCAGGCAACAGCTTTTTGCCAGGCCAGTTAGCAGCATCATGCGCCTAGCTAGGAGCAACCCCCCCCCTGCACCATACGAAGTGAAAGAAGTGGACTTCAAGGAAGGAAATCTCTACAAACCTGAAGATGCTGAATCAGCGGGAGTGTGATCCTGGTTGCATGGTCGATCGGAGGGATGTCGCAACAATAAAAGTGGTGAAAGCAGAAGCAAATAAATCGCCATGCCTGTTTCCCAAGACGTCTCATGCTCTGACAGAGATGGGGAGAATCGCCCCTTAAGATGCCTCGGGGCTTCAGCTGGTCGACCAGACCAACCCAGCAAAGCACAGGATCGCTGGGAGTTGGGAAGGGAACGTTCGCTGATGGAATGTCCTTAGCAACCGGTGAAACAGCCCGCTCTTATCCAGGCAGAAGAAGCTCAAGTATTTTGAGGAAGTTTCCTTCCCAACGGACAGAACTTTATAATTCCATTTTGCCTTGTACAAGTTCATCGTTCCTGTCTCTTTGTTCATTCTTGTTGTACTTCTGTCATATGGATTTTGTACAATATATGTCGTATTTTGTGAGTTTCAAATGTTAGCTACAACAGTCGTAACCAATCAATATTGGGAGCAAAACTTAGATTATTGTTGCACCCGTTAAACAGTAACAAAGTTTCAATAGCAAACATTTTTTGCTTTTTATGTCTCCTTTAAAATTTAATAAACAGCACATACGACATTTAGCCAAATTGGTGACGAATTAATGTGTAGGACAATGGAGAGACCAGCAGTGCTGCATGGCATGGAGAGAGTCTCCTCAAATACTTCGCCCATCTCCATGGAGTCTGACAGCTGTGACATCGCCCATCTCCATGGTGTATAATGAAGTTTATGGAGGAAATAAATACTATTTCTTGTCACCATTTGGAGCCTCAATCTAAGAATAAAAAGTTAATATTATTTCGCTCTTTTTCTCTATTTGGTAGCGGTGTTCACAAATATTGTAATTATTTCATTAAAATAACTAAAGATAATTAAAGAACGCTGTAGAATATTTAAAAAACATAAAATATATTTATGTAGATGTTTTTCTAACTTTTATTGAGGCTCCCAATGGTAACGTCTTTTATTTTTTGCCATCAGAAAACCGAAACTAAATTGTAAACAATAACCGATTTTTAAGTGTATGTACACAGAAAGTTGCCGAAATCAAAAGGCGTCGGATATTTGCCAGGCCTTCGTATTTCAAATACCTGAAGATTCAGTAATTATGTTCTTGAGCGTGTATTTCATACATTGATTTGTTTGTTGTAAGCTTTAACAATGTAATTTCAAATAAAATACAAAAACACCAGTAAAGCTATGTAAATTAACACGAGGCATCGTACTATCCCCCGCTTGTACTGTGTAAGCCCTTGCTACATCCGCCATCTTTAATACGAAGTCTCATCTGTTTTTTTGTGTGTATCTGCATACCTGTAAAGATCATGACACGCATATGTACGTACTTACCTAGTAATAAATTTAGTATTTGTAAAAAAAGATTTAGGTTTAAAAGCTTTTTCATTCTATAATGTATTTATTTTTTAATCTAAATTGTATTTTAATCGGGTCATTTTAAATTTTATCTACAGCTGCAATTGTTAAAAATGTTTCAAAGATTGCGCTGTATGTATTTTGCATTGCATCAGAATTAAATAATATAGTCAAACTCATTCTACAATCGAATTTTCTTCTTAATCGTAGGGCATAGCTACTTCGTGCAATTTTTGTTTCGTTTCACCCAACCGCACAGAGATTGTCGCTCAACCAAACAAACTGATTTATCATTCAGTGGACCCTCTATGGTCTAAATTGTAGAAAACCTTTCAGTCTGCAGAGTTAAAAATCATTTGGTGAAACAGCCGATATTTTCTACAATTAAAGCAATAGCAACAACATTTTTACTTCAATTTCTTGATATAAACGGCAGTTTCTGATTTTGTACGGGATTCGCGCTGCGGCTAGCCTCTACGGAGCGTTTAAAGGGCCAGTCACATTTTTAGGGGGTTGTCCCCCCTAGGGGTATCAGAGAACAAGACTCATAAAACTGGCCGTAATCATCTGCCAGTTTGACGGAATGTGTGGAGACAGGGCCTTTATCGGCAACATATGATTTGGACAAGGGTTCTAAACACATCAAGCAACAAGAAAAAAAGAGAAAAACGGAGCCACAAAATTCTAATTTCAATAATAACTCATGTTGAACATGGGGGGGGGGTGATTAATGTGGGAGCCTACACTTGTTCGTGGACGTGATGTGGCTTAAATAGCAGCTTCTAAATCAGGCATGGCTGGCTGTGATTTTAAATTGCTTTCCAGTTTGCATTGAATTACTTTACATAACCCACAACTTCTGAAAATCGGATTTTTGACATCGTAGATTCTTAAGGGGTTGGGTTGTGACTGACAGTGGTCTAGTTGGACCGGGGTACTGCCGAGTTCAAGCAGCACATGCTTGGCAATTTAAGGTCGTCAAATGAATAAGTTGGGCATTTAAAAAGAAGGTACGATGACGACGGTTGACATTATTAGAGAGATTTACTGACCAAATCACGATGACCATAGATATAGCCCAACTCTATGGATAGAACTATGTATATGTGAGAAGTTTAAACTTCGCGGGGCAAAATAACGGAAATTGTCGATGTTAAATATTTGAAACATAAACAATGATAACTAAATATTGTTGATAAAATATGTGGCGCATTACAAGGATATAAATCCATCAATATACATATTATCCTCGTTTTAAGGTAGAAATAAGTCTATTTTCATAATGGCAGCCCCCATTGGAATTTTGTAAATCTATGTTTTAGTTTAGATGCCAATCTAATTATTTATTTATCTATGACTGAATACCGACAAGCAAAAACCTGCACCTCCATTTTACTAACATTAGCGAGTAGTATAATAAGTAGTATATTTTTATCAAGGAATTACTCTTAACACATTATTGGCCAGGATTTGCTTTGACAGCGTGAGTGCCCTTTAATAATTAAGAAACAGGCTGTCCAACATATTTCTTCTGAACATCTTCTATTTTCCCTCTTCTTATGCAACTATTGCAAATGTTCCTCTCTTTTATGC
>JAUYWI010095765.1:0-11908 GCA_034780595.1 Parotoplana pacifica | reverse complement strand
CAACATCAACATCAACATCAACATCAACATCAACATCAACATCAACATCAACATCAACATCAACATCAACATCAACATCAACAAAAATACCAACTACAGCTTCAACGAAAACATCATCAACAAAACCAACAACAACAGAAACACCAACAAAAAAATCAAAATCGCCATCTTCAACAGTTTCAACTCCAACTAAAGCAACATCAAGCACAAAGCCACACACTACTACAAAACTACCTTCGGGGTGTAATGAATGCAAAAATAGAGGAAAATGTCAAATTTTAAGTTCTACAGAAATTAGGTGCATTTGTGTGGGCAGTTATGCTGGAAGGAACTGTGAATATGGTAAGTAGAAGATTATATAACAATTTCTGAACAAGATAAGTATACAAAGGTCCTGCAAGATTTGTGAATAGTTTAAAGGTTTTTGAACACGTATGGCACATTTATGGAAAACTACATTTTTATTGCTATTTAAACCGGCTTCTAGATTTTAAAAATAAAAATAAAAACAATTTTTTTAATTTAAAGAGAAAAAGTTATTCATTTCATTTTCATTTTCTCTTCTTCCTATTTTTTTAATAAATATGTTTAATAAAAATGTCTCCAACTGCTGAAATAATGAAAGAGGAAGGTTTGACCTTCCACTCTGTACACAACACGACACAACAAAATAGGTAAGTAAAAATATGTTATCAATTCACACTGAATGCTTCAAAACTACAAGAGCCATATTTTTTTGTTGCAATCATCATCTAATTTTATTCTGTTTCATTATACCAAATTTCAGTTTAATCAGCAAACTTTCGTTTTATACTACTAACACATATTACTTATTTCTAGACGGTTGCTAGGGTCTAGTAACAACACAGAAACGGATGATTTTTATGTCCCTCGGACTCTAAATAATGTGCCATATTTCATTGAAATCGGTTAAAGTTTAGGAAGCATTATACTGGGCAACAAATAGAGATATTTTTTGGGGGGGATGGGATATGCCGTTTCTGGGTATTGCGAGTGTCCTGAACACGATGGTAATGTTCATTTTGCTTAAACAGGTCAATTTTTTAGTAAACAAAATTAGGTCAAACCGTTATTTCGCATGATTTGAATACTTTATCGAACATATGAGTTGAACGTAGGGGCTTAAAAAAGAAAAAATATAAAGCTTTATACAAAAATTGTTTATTT
The DNA here is from genome assembly GCA_034780595.1 of Parotoplana pacifica. Classification (NCBI taxonomy): domain Eukaryota; kingdom Metazoa; phylum Platyhelminthes; order Proseriata; family Otoplanidae; genus Parotoplana; species Parotoplana pacifica. The sequence continues at coordinate 10,720 of JAUYWI010095765.1, read as the reverse complement.
TTTATAATAAAAAATTAGATTAAATTGTTTTTGCATAATTTGAATACTGTATTAAACACATGGATTTAACTTAGGAGCGTAAATAATTTAAAAAAAAGATAAAGCTCTATACAACTAAGTATTAGAAATTCGCAAACTTTTGTCTTTTCCGTTTATGTTTAGCTTGATGATCTTCCCGCATGAGAGTCCAGCAGTAGTCGGCCAACATAACTGGAGTCCACTGTGCATTATATTGACATTCCATACTAGCAATGGCATGGTGGAATTGCACGCCATGTCCGTCACTAACATCACAGTTGTTTTCAAGAAAAAGATCCAAATGGGAGTGGAGAAGATGGAGCTTCAATGACATGGTGATTCCCAGTTTTTGAAAGTCACTGAGCAGCTTCACAATGATTGTTTTGTATTTAGGGTTCTTGTTTCTGCCGTGGAAGCGATTGACAACAGATCTGAATGATTCCCACGCCGCCAGTTCATCTATGGAAAAATATTGGGTGAAAGTTGGGTCTTTGATGCATTCCCGAATTTGCGGTCCCACGAAGACACCGGCATCAATTTTGGCTGTTGAAAGTTTCGGAAATTTCTCTTTAAGCATGACCATTTCTGGGCTGTCGTTCTTCTTTAGCGCCTTTACAAATTGAGTCATCAATCCAAGCTTGAAATGCAACGGGGGCAGAATGATCTTCTCTTTTGGAACAGGAGACTCGTTGATGATATTCTTCTCACCAAGTGTGTGGCCGTCAGGCGTCTTCCACACCTTCTGAACAAAGTGATTCTCTTTATCGCGAATGTCCCACTGAAACTTTGGCCAGCCAGATTACATTCCAGAAACAATGGCGACAACCTTCAAATCAGCACAAATACTCCACTGATGTTCATCGTAATTCAAAGCATGAAGAATCCTAGCAAGGTTAATATAAGTCTCTTTCATTTGAGTCGAATAAGCAACAGGAACGGTCGGAAGTTAATTGCCAATGTGGAGTAATGGTGCTTTGATGCTATATTTCGAGCCATCGATGAAAAGTCGCCATTCATATGCACGGTGCGGTGTTTTAAACTTCAGAAAGAGTCCATTGATGTCGTTGCAATAGCACAAATCGCTGCCCATGGTGAAAAGAGGTTTCAAATCGTCAGTTCGCTTGTGAAAGTGAGTGATAGTAACGCCATTCTCAAGCCAGCCCATTTCTTTGAATCCCGAGGCTGAAATGTTATCTTTCTCCTTTGACACCTCCATATCTCGAACATAGTCTATCCTATATTGATTATATTGTACATAAACAATATCAATGTGTAGGCATCTAATAAAATCATATTATACTTAACACATACCTACTAACAATTTTTTTTACATATAAATCTAAATTATGCATAATTTATAAAAGTGAAATTTCATAAATTTAAATTTAAATTTTACTTGAAAACCTGACCTGTGTGGATAAAATGAATAGCACCATTGTGTTCAGGACACTCGAAATACTCAGAAACGACATATCCTGTCCAATAAAATTTTTACTGTTAGGGGGGGTTGCAGATACAAATAAATAAAGAAGAAACAATTTTAGAAAAATGGCTAAAATTGAGAATATATAATTTGAAAACTGATGAACCGATTTTTAGTAAATTTCAATCTACCTAAGCGAATTTGGTTATAGTATTTAAAATATACGATAAATAGATGTCTCACGTTGCGTTCTTTTTCAGAAGTACTATAATATTCTGACAAGGTTAGCTAGTGGCCACAGGCCTAGCTGAAAACGTAATTTCTTCTCAATTGAACGTGAATGTCCACTCACTATCATGATATATTACATATAAAAGAGAAATTTTTTTCTTAATGAAAACAGCAATGGGTTCATAAATTAATGCAAAAATAAATAGTGTCTTAATTAATAGATGGATACGACATCTCGACTATACCGGAGCAAGGGGGGGGGGCGTGTCCCCCCGAAATTAAAAAAAGGCGATGGGGTCAAGGAAGAAAGGGGACTGGAGAAGTAGAAAAAGGGGGAGGGGGAAGAAAAAAATGGAGGGGGAGAAAGAAAGGAAAAAAGAAGAGAGGGCAAGAAAAGAGGGAGGGGAAAGAAGAAAAAGGGGGAGGGGTAGAAAGAAAGGAAAAAAGAAGGGAAGAGAAGAAAAAAGGGAGGGAAAGAAAAAAGGAGGGAGAAAGAAGAAAAGGGGGAAGCAAGAAAGGAAAAAAGAATGGAGGGTAGGAAAAGGAAGAGGAGGAAAGGGAGGGGAGGGGAGGAAGTGCTATATGTTTGCCTTTCTATATCCACAAGCCTAACAATTAATTGTTGATGTTTTGTTGATACTAATCGATACTGTAGTGATTTTTTGCATTTTCCTTTCTTCCACTTGACCTAGTGCTTCAATATCTTTTTATTCGGTCTATATATTTTGTAATAGCAAGCAACCCAGTTCTTCACAAATATGTAGTTTATTATTAAGGACAATAACAAATATTATCAGATGAAATTTAACAGCTATTCAGTGAACAGATCCTGTTAAAATCTTCTGCATACTGACCTTTGTACATAAGTACCTACTAATTAATGTATATTTGCGCTGTAAAATTAAAATATGCATTGATAGAATGTATGATTAAAGAAAACAGGGCTACCACAACAACACCTATCAGGCAGACTGTTATTCTAACGCAAAATTGTAAGTGCCCATATAATGAGTAATACCAAAAGAAAATATTTCTAAAGCGCTTGGCAAAAGAGAGTTAACAAGTAAATTTTTCGGGGGCAAATAAGGTAGGCATTTTTACCTTTGAAAAAAAGGCGAAGGGGTTTAAAATCAGACTTGTCCCCCCTAAAAATTATAGCTGCTCAGGTATGATCTCGATACATCTCTCTGATCTTGCTATCAACATTGCTTTTTTATGGTCTAAGATTTTGAAAATGTTTGTGGTTTTTATTAAGATGTTACTAGCTTTGAATGATGAATTATTACCGTTAATAGTAGCTTTCGGATGTTCTTTGAGTAGAATATATGTGTATATAGGATTCAGATACTTTGTCCAATATATGTTCTATTATATTTATCTATGATGCCTAATTTTATCGCATTCATTGTGAATTGATATTTGGCAGTGTGCTGTTTTAAATCAGATTATAGTTTCTCTGGTGTAAATAACTAAATTCATCCACAGATATAATTTACCTATCATTCTTTTACTATCTAATAGAAGCTCTTAAATATCGGATTGAAGGACAAGTATTTCGCTATCAAGATGGGAAAGCAATACCTGAAACAATTTCAGAATATTATCGAAATGGTCAAAACGTCGAGTACATCAGACGAGCGAGATTACTTGGTTTGCATGTAAGAATTTTGTCACACAAATTACAAAATATTGAGGTAAGTAAATTATAATCTTTTGATAACATTACATTTTTCTGTTACACAGGCAGACAGATCGTATCGTGTCGGTGAAGAGCCATCTGAAAATTCAAGAAAAACATATTTAGGATATACATTTGACAAATTCTATGAAGGAAGTGTCATATTTAGTGTAATAATGGAATTTAACAAAACTGTTTCAACAAAACCTACCATTTCTTCGATATCAAAAGCAATTAATAAAGGATCATTTCTTCTTCTAAGAAACCGATTATATCAAACGGAATTCGGACCCCAAGAAGATTATGGTGCTTTAAAAGTTCAAGGTAAACTTTACAAATTTGATTGATAGGATATGCTGTGTTTGTTAACTTTTCAATATATTTTTTGTCCTTGGCTTTGGCCAAAAATGTTAAGATTCCCATGTATCGATTTGTTACACATGCACCTTACTAGAAAGATTCATCGACATTTTTTCTTTGAAAAATTCAATAAGAGGGCCAGCAGGGTTAGGGACCATCTTTCACTGTCAAAATTCTTGGTAATCTACCTTACGACAAAGCCATTTAAGAAAAACCCAGTTGTATAGTAAGGTTCCTCGAGGTGATTGGCTCCTAACGCTCTCTCTCTCTCTCAGGTCCAAATTTAAAAGTGTGTTGAAGTTTAATCATCAGTATGAATTGCGGTGAATTTGTGGGACACAAACTAGCCTTTCGAAGGTCATATCTCAAAACTACATCACCTATCTAGATACAGTTTTTAGCAAAAGGGAGGCTAGGCCTGTATTACACTATGGTGAAAATGACTTATACAATACTTATACGCCACGTATGATGCATATAAGTAACCTATACGTATGGAATATGCAGCTGTGTTACTTATAGGTGAGCCGTATAGTCGACTTCATTTCAGAGATACATAATTGTTCAGAAATAAATAAGTTTAGTATGTAATAGATACAAATTGTTAACCCAAATTTTGAGGCAATCACTGTTTGGATAATAATTACTCACTGCCTATACAGGAATAATCTGTCATCACCTACTCCATTCTCTCTTAATTTTTTTACACTTTAAGAAAGTATCCGAAAAGAAATATGATAGGTATACCAAATTAAATAATATTCCAATAAATCAGTCTTAATTTTTGAGTAAATCAAACTTACAAATTACAGATAATGCTGAATAAACCATAAATATTTCCATAACTCATTGGCGCGGTTTATTTCTGAAATTGGTCACACACGTTTAAAAAAATCAAAATAATTTGACGCTAAAGTTGCACCCTATGGACAAAAATCAATATCTTCAGAAATCTGGAACGTATAAACGTTCCTGATTTTTTAAATTATTTATACAATATGGTACAGTTAAGTGTTTATAATGTATCTAACAATATTATCAATATTTGACCCCAGAATCAATTTGTATTTGGGTAAAAGTCTATTTTGCCAATTTTGTCCCAACTTCCATTTTTCAGAGGATTTTCAGGTGACTTTGAGGAAACAGAGTCAAAGGGGAAACATTTTTAGTACTGTTTCTGAATTTCTGTCTAATTAATTAAAGCAATTTGCAGCAGGTTACGATTTTCGTCACTGAGAGGGATTTTAACATCTGTTTTTTTCTCCAGATATTGACGAATGCAGTGAAGGTCTGCACGATTGTGATCCAAAAGCAGCTATTTGCCATAACACAGATGGAAGCTATTCTTGCACTTGTAAATTGTTCTATGAAGATGATGGAGATCGAGAGGGGACGAAATGCAAGTGTAAGTGAGTGTATCAAAAAATAAAATCTTAGAAAGAAAATTGGTCCAAATTTATTTTTGCAATCAAAAGAAACTATTCACAGGATCTTTGAAAATGTCTAAACATTTAGTTTATTTAATTTCAAACATTGTTCGTATAAAAATGGAAGATACCCAAGAAATTCAATCTTTTATAGACATCAATTTTTTTACACACACTTCACTGGAAGGTTTTAAGAGATCTTTGTAAAATATACACTATTTAACTTCACGATATTCAGAACAACATGATAGGGATTATATTGAATACTTGTCTTTATTTTAGATGCAATTGAATTCTACATTATTATAATTGGATGTCATGTAGTAGCTGTAATTATCTTGAGTTTGGTCTTTGGTATACGCTCTTGTCATTCTAAATCAAAAAATGAAAATCAGGCAAATAACAATATACTGGACTGGAGAACACAATACTATCCGAGGAGTGTTTTGCCTGAATCAGAGCACCCTTATATACCAGAAAGTGATGGGCATTACGAAACTCTAAGCAATGAAGGAAGTTGTACCAGGGGCAAATCCAGGATTTTTGTCAGGCGCCAAATGGAAATGGTAACAGATGTTTAATTTTTAAATGTGTATTGGTCTTATATATAGCTACCTATAATTATTGTTTCTAAATTGCCAAAAGATGTATGGAACAAAGTTAACAAGAATACCAAATAGCATAAAGTCAAGTCTGTCACTAAATACATATTTATTAATTCAACATGTTATCCAATTGCATTCGGCGACGATGTTTTAATGCAAATTTATTCACCAAATGATTTAAGTTTCAGTGGGGGGGGGGCACTTTTATAAAAGACACTATTACAAAATTGTAAATATTGAATATCAAAAATTTAATTTAGTCTAGGTATACATGAAAACACATTAATTTTGACCAAAATTGTTTTGAAAAGTAGCTTCTCGGTGTACATCTGTCAGTTGGTGATTTTGGAAAGATGATGTTGCTTTCTTCCAATTAGTAAAGCCATCTTTACTGAAACTACTTTCTACCTTCTTTACCAAGATTTTATTACTCTGAGTGTTATAATCATTTATACGCGTCACTGAATAAAATTGCACGGGTTAATGATAAATAAAAATTCGTTTGCTTGCTCTCTCTATCTCTCATTGATTTTTGATTCCAGGTAGCCTGTTGTGTTTTCCTGCTCACATCTATAGCCTAGTATACATAGGTATAAAGGCATCCTTTCTAGGAAACCACACCCACAGGTCATCTCCTATACCTAGATGCCTAGTAGGTACGTATGTAAATTTAAAGGACACAAAGACTGATAGTTTGATAATGCAATACCGTACATTTGAGCAGATTTTACCCAAAAAAATTTCCTTCAAAAAATAGGGGGGGGGGGCACGGCCCCACTGACCCCCCTGTTACTATGGGCATGTATCACGATTGATATATAGATGTACCAAGTTCCAAGTTGGTTAGTCGTTAATCACTCATGGTGCATATCAGGTAGGTTTTGCAGTGTTTGGAGCCTTGAGTAAGAACGTTCACACTGGCAACTGGTCACAGGTAGGCTTGCTGCAATGAGTAGAAAGTGCCGTATGTTTGGAAACATTTGATTGTGGCATTGTTTTAATGTTTCTTCAATGCTGTCTGGTGCTGTGCCTTCCTCTTGGTGCTCTAACATGCCATTTCTGTTTTTAATGTTGTTGGGGAAGGTACACTACTCTGAAAATCTACAAATTCCTTTACCTTGACTTCCTAACTTTCTTCCATTACTGCCGGAATTATCGCCAAAGCTCCCAGCACTTCCTTTTGAGTAAATCAAACCTGTATCTTTTTACGTGACGACATGTCACAAAGGCGTAGACAAACTTAAAAGACATAATTGTGGTAAGAAGGGATTCTACTTTGCTCACAGTTTCCCGATTCCAACTGCCTGAATTGTCAACAATGTTCTGAAATGTTTCAACTATGAATTCAAACAGTAATTCAAATGTTTCAAATACTGAATGCCTAGCAGACCACCTTGTCTTGCTGAGATCACCAAGCTTTGGCTCTTTTGGGATGATAGTTTAAAAAACAAACAAACTTCAGTCAATGTTCCCATCATATTCTTTATTGACTCAATTTTACAACCAGATACAATAGCTAAGTTCAAAATATGAGAATTGCAGTGGATATATGCGGCTTTGGGAAATTGATGCATTTTCCTCTATGATATCATTTTAAACAACTTTCGAACTGTTTCTATGTTGGATGTTTAGCAGCACCTGATTTTTCACGATTAAATCTCCACTGCTCACCGTGAATGATAACAAGGTTCGGAATTACCAGAATATTCTCAGAAATCACTTGTAGATATATTACCACCATCCCTGTGCCCCTCGAAGAGCAATGTCTTGCCTGCCATAAATGAGTTTCAGTTATAGACTTCAAAATATTTCTATTTGCTTCAAATCTGTCTTTCTGACCTTTTTTAGCCAAAACATTTACACCCATTGTTTTAACCTTTGCAACACTTAGAAAATGGGATATATCTGTCATGCTGTTCTTATGGTAATCACAGTTCTCATGATTAATCAAATCTGCAAGCGCATCTTTCCACTTTATAAACGGCTTAATAACTAAGGTACCCAACCTTTTCTTTGTGTCCGTACTAGCATAGGTGAAAAAGCTAAAAGTCTTGCAAAGACTTCATTTAAGGATTCAGAATTAACTAACCAGGTAGAATGGGTTTGAAATTTCGAACTTTCTTGCCATCTAGTCGTGGAGGAAAGGAATAGGCTGAATTAGGTTGAAATATGTTTTCCAATAAGTTGTATCTATCAACGTCACTTATTGGAAAATTTTAAAAATTACCAATATCAGAGTTTGGAGTCGCTTCTAGAACGACCAATGTTGGAATTGAATGCGCTAGTAGGATTGATGATGGAATTGTAGACACTGCTGATAAAGTTGTAGATGCTGTTGCAGATGTTGTAGACGCTGTTGCTGGGACTGATAGTGTGTTTAAGAGTAATAATAAAAAAACAGGTACACTTTGATAAAAATATACTACTTATTTATATTACTCGCGAATGATAGTCTAGGACAGCTGTTTTGGCCTTGTTGGGCCTTATCATCTAGGCGTAATCATTGCTGAAGTTGTAGACGCTGCTGCTGGGACTGATGGTGGAGTTGGAACGAAAGTAGTAGCACCATCAAAATATGTTAACAGTGACTTTGTTGTCTTGGTATCATCTTCCAGTTTATGGGTGATGAGAATCAGACTTGCGGTTATTTACTTAGGTACTCGATTAGTATGATTTTATAATACCTACAATTTTTAACTCTTGTCTTCTTTGTCTATATGTTCTATCCAACCTTGTCCTGCGACCACACAGAATATTGTGGCACTGTCTTTCTACCTATTTTATTCTGTGTGCGATGAAAAATTTTATGTTTAAGCACGGCTCATTATATTTATAATTATCTCTCAAAGCTGTATTTAATCCATATACTGCAAACTCAGTTTTTAAGGCCATTGGTGGCCTTTAGACGAATTTTAGTAGCCTTCAAAATGGCTACAGAAAATTATCTAATGTATCCTTTAAAATTATCATTGTAGCCTTTGCAAGAATTTGCATGGCCTTCAGAATGGCAATACAAAAATCTAACCTAATTTTAGGTGAGAGAGAAATACCTAAAACGCTGGCTAGCTGCATTTTTGGTATCTATATTTGTGTACATCGTCTATGGCAAAACGCCATTATGCCACATGATAACCTTTTATATTTAATTTTAAATAATAGTAGCCTTCATAATAAATTTATTTTGAATTTTGGCCTGTAACAATAAAAAGTTTGCGGGACACTGCCCATTAGGTACTAATTACCTGTATGCCTGCCTGTGCCAATTTGTATACTGTCCTATCTACAAGTACATTGTAAAATAATGGATTCTTGGAGCTAAATACTCGTTCTTAGGGGTGTAAAATTTTATATAAAATAGACATCGATTTCTTCAAGGTGAACGGGGCCCCCCAAATCCCACCTTTGGATCCATCCCTGTGTACGTAAATAAAATAATGTTGAGTGGAACCGCTGTTTCCAGACCTATATAATAAAGATTTCAGGTATACTGAAATTATTATCAAAATATATTATTTACATTAGTTTATAGATATCTATTGGGGATATTCTAACTAGCCTCAAGATATGCTTAACCATTAAATGATAGAAATTAATTACATCGCTCATTAGCATGTTCCAGTTTAGGTGGGTTTCTGCCTTTGTAGCCTACGTTATTTTTGGCAACATTAGTAAAGTAGTGAGGTCAGTTACGTTAAAATTCGGTCATTCTAATTAATTACAAAATGGATAAACTTACAAGTTTTTGCATGTTGCCCTTCGTTCTGGACCAAAAATTCTTAAAAATATCGATGATTCCAATTATTTTTCGCCATTGAACTAGTTAAAGTTCAATGGATATAGCGTCTAAACTTTAATGTAATTTGCTAGATAACAACTGATTAATAGCATGTGGACTAGGTGCAACCTGAAAACCAAATAAAATCTAGGTACATAATTATATTTTTTAAATATTTAAATGTTGTGCAATGAAATTTTCTAAATTTCAGGAAAAGTTGTCTATTATAATATGTCAAAGCACTGAAGAAAAATTCATTAAAATGTTTACTAGGCTGAAGTTTTAGCAAATTTTATGTAAAAATTATAAGAATCAATTGTATAAAATATATTGGCTAAAAACAATGTAAGTAATCAGTTTTTATAAATGAGGTATTAAATTTGAAGCTATTTTTTAAATAATTGACCTTACTAAACAACTATAATGACTGACCTGAACACTATACAAACAATATTATAACTTTAATTATCTGTGTTTTAAGTATTTTACATCTTATCTTATCAATCTATTTTATACATATACATATTTCTCACCTGATTAGTCGATAGGGTGATAAATATTAGTTCCTACCTCTACTGGGTAGATTTTATTGTACCTACTGCCATACCTACTGATACATATTTTATTAATTATACTCTTCGCGCTTATATACGTACATAATTCATTTTTACCCTTAATATTAATTCATATTATTATGTTCATACTCCTGTTATTTATATAGTTATTGTACAATATTATTGGTTATAAACTTAGATCAGCTATATAACTGCCTTTTGTTTCCATGATTTTTATAAATCAAATAAAAATATTATTTATATTACTAATTCTGCAATTTAATTTGATATAAAAAGGTTTTGGTTTCATTCATTGTTCCATAAGATACTATATCAGAAAAATAATGAAACAAAACCCTTTTCATAACCACATCTAAAAATATCTATCTATCCCGTAGTGGCCACAGGGGTTATGAACTTCCAGGCAGTATCGATTAGGTTATCTATACATGTCATCCAATTTTTTTTATAAAAAACATATCGAAAAACACACAATGGGTGAGGTCAAAGTTATGTCTTAAGAAATTTCTGAACCCATTTTAGATCAGCCGAGACTTCGACCTGAAGATTTGTTTTACAAAATTTCTTAACCAATCGCTAAGTACATATTATGTACTTAGCGATTGGATAAGAAAATTTGTAAGAAAAT
>JAUYWI010095754.1:0-11910 GCA_034780595.1 Parotoplana pacifica | reverse complement strand
GATAGACGATATCAAAGAAAGTACAGGTCTAAATTATCTTCAAGCAGTGAGACTGGCGCAAAGCAGAGAAAAGTGGCAGATCATGGCAGCCAACCTATACAGGAGACAGCACTGATGATGATGATGTATTACAACTGTTGTAACAATGTTCAAAGACTTGTATTCATTATAATAAAACACTTTTTTAAGACCCTGTATGTGACATGTATAGTTTTAAAGCTTTTTTAGTGGTAAATAAAAAAACTAGTCAAATTTATAAAACATATAAAGGTACTCAAACTTATAAAATGTTGAACAATAATGCAATGTGAATAAATAAAGGCATCAATCAACATACTAAAATAATTAATAGAAAAATGTATAAAAAAGTTAATCACTACTTTTTGAAATTTAAAGTGTTCCTGCACCAATGGGGGTTCAAGATTACTCACAATGTCATTAATGTCACAGGGCATTTTCTCATCTCTTTCAGGCCATTTCAAGAATTCCCCATTTCACACTTGGGCAAGACCTTTACTATGATATCCTTATCAACAAATTCTTTTAATTTCTCCCTGAAACTTTTTCCTATCATACTTTATCAGAAGCCAACTTCCAATTGTAATTAAAATCAACAACAATTTCACCAGAGTCTTCAGCAATGAAAGAAGCATCAACAAACTGACTCTTTGACACATACAACCAAACATTCTGAATAAAATTAAGTATTTGCAAGTATATAATATAATAATAATAAAACTGTATTTCTATAGTGCCTTACAAACATAGAGCTTCTCAAAGCACTCACTGAATAAAATCATATTTTGATTTTTTTTTCTTGTAATCATTTTATGTGATTCCAATGCATTGTACACAAAAGTATTTCTTTCAATATTAGTTACACAGTATATTATAGTGTTCTGCCAAATCACTTATTTGGCAGGTTCAATTTTATGGCATCCACATTCTCCATCCTTCTCCATTAGCTGCCTGGTCCTTCAATTTTCTATTAGGTGTTTGGTTTGAATTCTTCTAACATCCCCTTTCTTGGTTTTCCTCTTCCACGTTTCCCTAGAAATCAACCTTCCAGATTTGCTTTGACCATTCCTTCTCCATGTATTATATGTCCAATCCAATTCTTTTTTCTTCTGATTATTGTTTCCAACATGCTGCGCTTTTCTTTGATTTGTTGGAGTACATCTTAATTTGTCTTCATGTCTTTCCATGTGATCTGTTGTATTCTTCTCCAAATCCACATGTTTTTGTTAGTAATTCTCTTTTTCTTATGAATGCCGTTTTCGCCATTGCAATCCTTGAGCGAATTTCGATACTGCACCTTCAATCCGATGTTATAATTGCTCCAAGGTATTTGAAGGTTTTGACTTGTTCAACTTGTTCATTTGATCCTGGCCATTTCTTGAAACTCGCATTACCTTTGTCTTCTTCATGTATATCTTCATGTTGAAATCCTTAGATTTTCTATTTAAGCTGTCTATAAGGTGTTGTAGTCCTTCTTCTGAGTTTGCTATCACTGTAATATAGAAGACATAAAATGAATTATTGGGACTTCTTAACTTGTAGAACAAATTATGATTCTTACATTTGTCCCAGCCCTATTGGAAAAGGCATACTTCTATCTGCGCATTTCTAGCAGGATGTGGCGCTTGCCCACACTGCTTTAGCGACTAGAGAATTTCTGAAAGTCGCATTCCCGGAATATTATGTATGAAAATATGGCCCAACTCATTGCCCTCTCTATAGTCCCATAATGGGTATACTGAAGTCCAAACTTTCTGTACTAAAACCAAAAAGTGCTGTTGAGCTGAACAGATTCTTCTTGAGATGCTAGAGAAAATTTAAAAAAGAACGTTTTAAAGATGTCATAAATGTATAGAACTGAATCGTCTTCAAGTACAGCGGTACTGATTCGTTGTACATTTTCTTGTTCTTGCTTGTTTCTTTTAAATTAAAAGTGTTTTAATCTAGCATAATTAAAGCATTCTCTAACAGATAGTATATAGGGTGATATGGGACAAACTCCCCATAATTGACATTTAAAACTTCATAATTTCAATATTTTTTATCCGAATTTGTTTTTATGTCGAAGCCATATTTATATTTTTACAAATCTTTTGGTTGGATTACTGTGATGTTAGTGCTGTCGAAGACTTGACAGATATTATTTTTTTATTTCATATTTTGAATGTTTGCTGCAGTTAAGATTTTATTCTACATAAGGCATATGTACATCATTTTAACAGAAAAAAGTCAGGAGAATTTAGAAAACAGTTTAAATTCACCCATTCAGTCTAAACACGGCCACGAATTTATTTAGTATGCAATAGCTACTTTTCCGGTTAAACTCAACCACTGTCAGTTAAACTCGCCCACAATGTCAGGTAAACTCGCCCACATGTTCAGATTAAACCAGTCAGTTTAATTTTTTTAAATTGAGCACGAATTTTATTTTTAAAGACATTTAACTGATTAAATTAAGATAATGTTCTATTACATAAATTTATAAAACAGTTGGTATAAGAATTAGGTATACATAGATACTGGTAAATCCAGAACAGGGTAACAGATAAATCATAACAAATAGCGTAAAGGTAAGCTCACTACACATATTATAATAGTCATTGCTCAAATATCCTCGCAATTTGGACATTCGTATCCATAAGTATTTTTTCCCAATTTAGAACACAAATCGCATTGCACTATGGATTTGAAAATACAGACACGCAGTCAAAATTAATAAAATATAAATAGTCAGTAACCAATAATGTTTATTGTTACGTCTATTTATGGTAGCATATACTATCTATATCAGGTAAGTAATATCGTTATTTTACTGCTGGGCGAGTTTGTCCCATTTCACCCCTATATTTCAATTTATTTTATGTCTGAGAGTGAATTCTCGGACACACAAAAATTAGACTATTTGTCAGAAGTCCTATAATACTCTAGCAAGGCCCTAATCCAGACACTATGATAAAAAGGTTTATTGTTTTCTACTAATCGACTTTATTATTATTCATTTTATAGAATATCTGCGAAATAGTCAAAGAATAATATCTTTCCAAATAAAAAAAAATCTATTCACAAAATTGTTTTCTTAAAAATCTGACAAAGTTATTGAAGTTATAGGCAGTACCAAATTTATGTCCGTTTGAAAAAAAAATTATTACATTTGACAAATATATCGACATTACCTGCAATCGATTGCCTAAATAATATAGATAAGGCCCTTTAAAAAAGTTTGACAGTGAGTAAAAGGCATTTGGAAAGATACGCTATTTTTCCTTAATTTGTAAAAAGGACATAAATTTCGGCACAGTCTATAAAAGACACTGCAACTAACTATACTGCAGAATTCGATAAACAATGTGAATTAAATATGTTCATAATGAAAAGTGACATAAAACACTATTACCCATATTTAATAAATCATATTCAATAAAAAAATACTCACAAAGATCTATTTTGTATTTTAAAAAAAACAACAAATACATCACTTGATATATGTCCATACACAATTCTTCTATTACATGTAGAGGCAGTACTATGTAGTTATGAAAATTAATTACAAAACAATTTGTTGAATTCTGAACACATCAATAACTTAATATTTAGTAAAAAATATTATTAATTTGTATGCTACTATAGTAGTAGATACTCAATAATATATATATATATACTTGTACTATTTCGGTATAAAAGTGCAATAATCTTAAGATATCAGTTTCTTACAAGAAATCTCTGCAAATTAAAACAATAAAAATAAACGTCATGTTAAAGTATAGACTTTGCCAAGCAAAAAGATAGTTGATAACAATATTGTAACAGCAGTAGATAAGTAACAATCTGTTTACTTGTACTATCACGTTATTAAATTGTGGACGGAAGAGAAAACTACAAAGCATTATAAACCCAACCTAAACTGTATAGTCAAATATAAAATTCTACAATAGTTCAAATTCAGTTAGCATCGAGTTACAGTAACACAACTTATAATAAGTGGGTACATATATAGATAAAATATACAACTTGTCTTGTATAATACTACCATTTAATTATAGCAGTAAATACTCTCATTACAGTTTAGTTAGACTTATTTTTAAAACTATAAATTGGCGATTGACCCTCTTTACTTAAAAATACTTAGTTGGAACTAGCATAGATGAATATAGTAAGAGGTTAAATTATATCAAAAGTGATTCAATTCAGATATGTGGAATGTTATACATATTTCAAATGTTCTCAGTTAATAAGGAAATTTCCAAATAAAAATAGCTCCGTCCTCACTAACAGTGATGATAATTTGCCTGTTGGGACAAATGCGAAGTCGTGTAATGGGTGTGCTATGACCAATGCCAACACTGACGACCTCACCTTCGTTGTATTTCCAAACCTAAGTGGGAAAATATTTAAAAGCAATTGTAATTTCCAAAAAAGATTTACAACAAAAAAGAAAACACATTTTCTTGTGCAAAACTAATTTTCATATTATTATGCAATAAGTACCTCCCCGCTTAATGTAAATCCCAAAAACAATATACACAACCCAATTTATAATATTCTTTTTAGCTTTAACACGGTAGAATATAAATGAACCTTCTAGTTAGATAAATTGTCACACATGTATTTATTAAGCAAGATGAATCAAAACATTGAGAAATACAAAAATTGTATTGAACAATGATTTGACAATATGACTAGTCTGAGTTCCAAATATCAGCATTAGAAATACAATATTTTCCGGATAATTCGCCACCCATTGGGACAAAGTAAAAATGGCGAATTAACAGCATCATTAGTCTCCCATTCTGATAATTCTAGTGTATATGTTAGAACAAATTTGTGAAATAAAAAATTATGCATAGTTGTTGATTTCGCAATTTGTTCCAACACCTACACTATCAATAAGCATTTGTTGTATTCACATCTCCCTAATTCTAAACCTAAGCTAATCCAAAGGATGGTGCTATACATAATCCTACACCTAACCTAATTCCTAAGGATAATAAACTTTAAATAAATAAATTGTTGATTTCGCAAATTTGTTCTTTGACTATTAGGCAAATATGTACACTATATTTAATAATCTGTCTAGCTGATGTATAATAAAGATCTTTGCTATTACATCAACCCTAGAGTACCTGGCGAATTAAGCATACATGACTATATAATAAAGTATACATTGGGGAAAGCAAAAAGTGGCGAATTACGAATTAAAGGTTACGAATTATCCATATTTTTAACAATACCTAATATATACATTTTATTTGGGAAATAAAAAAATGGTGAATTAAGCAGGAGACGAATTATCCGGAAAATACTGTATAAGCACACACACATATATGTATATATATCATACTAATTTGTGTTACCTTGACCAATTTATCATCTCCTGCAGTAACAAAATATTCTCCATCATATGTAATATCCATTCCATTTACAGAGCCAGATCTGGAGCCATCCAGTTCCCTAATTAGTGAACCGTCATACACCTCCCAGTAGCCAATCTTGCGATCTGTTCCTGAAGTGATGATCTGAGATTCATCAGGTCGATAACAGACACATCGGAATAAAGTATTGGCAAAAATAATCTGTTTGCGCTTGTAAGTCCTAGAATAAAATATAACCAACAAATTCTCTTTGAATCGAAACAAAATTTAAATCTGTATATATTTTACATATTTTAAAATTAAAATCAATCGATTCTACGTATTTGTAATAAGTTATTTATAGCTCAGTATAATGAATGTAGATTTTAACAAATAAACATAGTTAACTGAGTTTAGAAAAAGAGAAGTCTACATTCATTGATAAAAACACCAACAGTTTACATATTGTCATGCATTTGTTTAAATGCTATATGGTTGAGTGTAGGTATCTATAAATAGTTTAATGATCACATCAACTGATTAATCAATGAACTCTCTGAACAATTGAACTTGTATTATCTGTATACCTACCAAATATGTATACCACTAATATTAATGAATGAGAAAAATAATGTAGCTTATAAACCATTTAGCTAATCAATAAAAATAATACGATGCCATAAATTGATAATTAACTTACTGAAGACACCAAATAATGCAAGTTCCATCCGCTGAAGAAGACACACATTGGGTATCATCCCTGCTAACACGAATGCAGGAGACAGCATTGGCGTGCTCATTCATAGAGGCCAGCAGTGAAGTAATGTAGACCTTACTGGGATTGTTATTACGAGGGGCACCACGAATGCCCACCGCTTGCTTGCACTCTTCAACTTGCCACACACGAACCTCAAATAAATAGAAATATGGTTTAATAATAATTAAATATTTCCATGGACATAAAGAAGAAAAATAAGAGAATTTATAAAATGTCAATATTAGATCATTCTTTGCTAGACTGACAGTGTTTCTGGAACTTGCCTTGGTGACCACTAAACCAAAATTCATGAAATTTTATAACAATAAACAAAATTTATTTAAATACATGGGGCCCCACCTATGTTTTCTAAAAAATGAAGCAGGTATGGGCATAAGGTTTTTCACATTATTCATAGCATCAACATAAATTCACAGTTGAGTCTATATCAAAATTTTATGTCAAGTGAACTTTTCGATCAACGTTTTAATTTAATAATTATAAATTTTCAATCAGGTTGTTGAACCATACCTGGCCTTCGCCTCCACCGGATACGATACGAGTGCAATCTGAAGTAGCTGCTACGGCGGTTACTCCCTTTTTATGAGCGTCATTAATTGTAAACATACAACAACCAGTCTCAGGATAAAAAGCTCGAATACGGCTATCGTCCCAACCTGACCAAAAATAGAAAATATTCTCTGTGAGCATTCTGAATACAAAGATTACGGCACTATTGCTTATATTTACCAAATATCTTACCCGAAATGTATGTATAAGAAAACCCTAAACAAACTGGCATAAAAACTTTGTTACCAATACAATAAAATTTACCTAATGAACTTACCTGATACAATAGCTGTGCCATCTTTATAGATATCAATGGAATAACAAGTCATGTTGGGAACATTGATTCTCAATAATTCTTTTTGAGTGGACGTGTGATAGACACGAATATCTTGGAATGAACAAGTCGCAAAAAGATCAGAGCATTTTCTAAAAGAATACAGTCGAATAGACAAAGTATTTTCCAATAGAAACTTCTCATCCACTGCTTTCACACTACTAACCATCATGCTACTAGTTCACCACTACATGGATATTACAGTCTGTGGTTTCTCTCATATTGAACAAAATTTATGTACTATTTAAAATAAGATTAACTTACTCAGGAAAGAAAATGTCATTAATGGACGCATAGTGGCAAGTATTAATCATCTCGTGCGAAAATTCTGCAAAGTTGAATTTGTAAATATGACACTTGCTAGTGCCCACAAAGAATTGATGACCAGCTCCACGCAACGCAATACTTGTTACTTCACCATCTACTTTTTGCTGCTTACTACAACAAATAACATATTAAATATTTTTATATATCTTTTAAAAAATATTTTGATAACAAACTATAATTTATATTTACAGTAGGTACTGTTGTAACAAAAAATCTATAATCAAATCAAATAATTAAATATGTGTACTTATTGAACTGGTTTACAAATTCTGTTTGTGATGAATTGAATCACTTTTTACATAAGTCAAATATTGGTTCAAACATTTTAATAACTTACTTTGTCCTACAAAATTTTAATATCTTTTTCCTATTTTCTTGTTTCTCCACCTGTTTAATCAAGGCAACTGTACCATCTCCAGAACCAACAATAAGATCACCTGTTTTCAGTAATACTAAGGACAAAATACCCAGAGAAAATTTCTCTTTGTCTGGGCCTATGTGTTGGAATAGTCTGGTACGCATATTAACTCCAAGTACATCTCCTGTTGTCGTACCACAGTAAAATGCACTATCATCTTCTAAAATCTATAAAACATTCGAACATTTAAATTTTCAGATAAACTGTTTGTTATTTGTATCTAGAGCTTACCTCAATACATTTAATAGTTCTCTTAATTTGACCCATTGCAACATCAGTTGGACGAATTTTTCTATTTTCCACATCCAAATCCCATACCCTGCAACTATTTCTAAATTCAAAGAAATTTTAGAGACACATTAAGTGGACAGTCATATAGATGACATGCATTCAAATTCAAGGACAAAACATAGCAGAAACTTACTCTCCGCCAGTTACAAAAAGGTCATCACTTAGATTAGAAAAACGAACACATTCTGTTATTCCAGCACTAACTGTTTGTGCAGGTGATCCACAAATTGCTTCTTTTTTCGGCAAAGACCAAACAACAACACTGTTAATATTAAAAATATATAGCAATGGTGGATAAACATTTTTTCACACAGGCCGCGGATAAAGGGTGGTGTCACATAACCCTAGGATTTCATATTGGAATTGGCTACACAGGTACCTTGGAAAGATTCATTGACAAAAATTATTTTGAAAACAAAATTGGTTGGTAACACGTCACGAAACAATATTGATTATCGATTTGTTTTTTTGCCAAAATCATTTAAATGGCTCTAAAATCCAAACAAAACTGCTATCCTGGATAAATTCGAGATTTAGAACTTAGAAGATATTAGAAAAAATGTATTAGAATATTGGATGCCTCACTTTTATAGTTGCTGGTCTATGAGACCAAGCATACTGGGGAAGGTCCATTATTATTTTAACGTGAATTTATTCACATATAAATGTCTCGAATTGATTTAAAATAGCTTTATATTAGTTTCTAGATTATTTTGAATGAATTATGCCCTAAATTTGAACTTTAAAAATGTGTTGGCCAGGTCTTGTCCCAAAATCATTGGATCTAAATTTCTGACTTTAGATAATGCCATTCGTTTTTTTTACTTGGAATACTTATAACATACAAGATAAGGAATGTGTCAGATATGACGGCATTCCAATGAACTATTCATATTTCACTAGGAAATTAAATTTGCCATTTTTCCTATCTAAATGTATACCTTGGGAAATTTTGACACAATTATTTTTTGGAGTTATATTTTAATAAAATTTTCTATAGTTGTTAGGAATATCTAAGTATTGTCCACAAATTTGAAAAAATCAATTCATCAGTTTTTGTGTAATTCAAAAAAATTAACTTATTGATTATTTAGCTCTCAGGTTGCACCCTGATCATAAAAATCAATATTTTCAAAAACCTTGAATATTACTGTTTAGCTTCAGAAGTTTTCTTTTGTAAAAAGTTTATTTTAGAATTTTGGGACCAACTTCATTATTTCAGAGTCATCAAGTGTACAAGAATATGGGAACAGATACCAAATTTCAAGAAAATTGATTCAGCTGTTTCTGAGCAATTTAGAAAAAACTTTAGGGGAGTGGCCAACCCCTTTTATCTGCCAAGGGTTAAGACAGATAGATAGCATTGGTAATTTTCAATACTAACCCTATTTATATCAGCCCAATTTTTTAAATAAATACCACCTTGTGCTGCTGCAATACACCCTACTTATTTATTGTGTAGGGGCACACAATAATATTTTAAACTGACATAAGAAATATGTAGAGTATGCTGTCAGTGTGCATACTATTTTCTTTCTGAAGTATAAACAGTAGCAGCTGTTTAACAAATAGAAATTGTTTTTAGTAGAATGCCATTTTTGTAATTTAGATTACCCAGTTGTGCCTCAGAGGCTCATTCGAATATTTGGCAGATCAGTATCATGCTAAACACTAAATTTGTACTCAGCTAAGCTGTGTACCAAAAGATACACAATAAAAAGTCATGAGGGTGATTGGAAATCATTTAAAATTTTAAAAAATTAATAAAAGGTTAAGTGCTGGTGCGGCACAAGCCTGGTATAAGATAATAAAAGTATACTCAGTATAAGAGTAGATAAAAACGAAAATATGATTCATTTTTATATAGAAAATTTGATAAATAGATGATTAAACTTCCTACATTTTATAGAAATTAAGTTATATAAAAACTTAAACTTACCAACCATCATCTTGGCCACCTAAAGACACCAGGTATTTTTCATTAGGAGAAAATGCTAAACATTGCACCTTGACTTTGTGTAACACAAATTTAGCATATTCAGTACCAGTTTCATAATCCCAAACAATGATATCAGCCTAAAATATTTATAAAGTAAACAAGCTAGTATTAGAAATAGCTTTCAACAATCTTATTACAAATTATAATGGCAAAATTAGTGTATGTACACACTCTTTCAGTAATGTTGTGCAAGACATATCATAAATTTAGTCATACATTATCATGGATTTTAGTGTAAAATAAAATGTTCAAATGGAGATTATTATATTAATTTTAGTAGCGACTAGAATATTTGCCTATAAACTTGGCATATTATTCTTCAACATTCAATTTAGTATTTCATTTGGAAAAGCAAATTTTGTGTTACTTATATTTTTATAAATTTGTAGTTCCTTTTAGATATGGGTAAAAAAGATAAATTATATATAAAATCACATTTCACCTTAAAACCCATATGTGTCATTTGACCAGACGCTAGATATTTTCCTGAACGAGCAATAGTGACACAATAGACATTATTGGTATGACCATGAAGAAATTTTTGAGTTCTGTCATTTATATTTTCAATGACAACAGTACATCCAAGAGGATATATCATGTGTTTTCTATCAGGGTGTACTTGTAATCCACATGGTGCAGCCCCTATAAAAAGAATAATAAAATATGAGTACTGCTAGGTTAAAATAATTAATACTACCAAGAATATAGAAGAACATCTATAAATATTATAATTCAGGGCTGGAAAAAAGAAACCATAACACCTAATTTTTGAAGAATTTCTAAAGATAAATAGAGTTTACTAAATTTGTGCTATATTTTTCTAAGTTTATTCTTAGGTAATATTTCTTAATGATTATAAAGAACAAATAATTATAAAAAATGCAATTTCTGCAGGTGTTATGGTTTCTTTTTTTCAGCCCTGTAGATAATATCTTCAAATTGACCTATTTCTACTTGGACTAAATTTAAGAACTAGAGAGCACAGAGTGATCAACAAAGTGCATAAAAAACTGGATTTTCAAATGAATTGTACACCATTTAGTTTCTAAATAATCAGTATGAAAATAGTTAAAGATCTATTAAATTTAAATCAACTCTAATAAAATTTTAGTTTATTTTGGGCTTCAGAAGTATATAGGCAACTGAGGAATAGAGTATGCAGTATCTAAACCAATGGGAAGTGGATGTTAGCTCATAGACCTTTTTATAAGGGACTTACTGGAAAATGCTTGAAGTGAGTATGATATTAATAAATACCTTTGGTATATTTCATTTTAAATTTGATTTTGAAAATAAACATGTTTAAATTTTCTAAAGGTATACAATCAACTTTGATGTCATTTAAGATATTATTATTTTACATTTTAAATTACATCAAAATTTCAATTTGTGTATTATAGATGTAAATTAAGACTGTGGAGTGATAGAGTGGAAGTGAAAAGCCAATAAATTGTCAGGAACAAGGATGTGGGTTTTAATTTCTCTACTTTGCAGCTGATAAACATACACTACTTACAATCATCAATGAATACAATTACAGAACCCAGTGCTTTGGAAGTAAAATAAGGGTCATAAAAATGCCTATCTGAGCTGTTTTCACTTTAAAATTCAGTTTTGGATGCTGCATATAAATTGATAAATTGACCTAAAAAGTTACAGGAAGGTCACATGAAACTAAAATTGGTGTCAAATGATAGGGAAGACACACTTTCATATTTGTTGGTAATTATACTCTTTAATCTTAGTTTATCACAAATTTCATCTATGGTTCATGTGATTGTACTACAAATCCAGATCTTAAAGATTATATTTGTAGTGCTTATAATCATGTTATGACAGGGGATATCT
>JAUYWI010095753.1:0-23016 GCA_034780595.1 Parotoplana pacifica | reverse complement strand
ATAAGGAATAAATTTTGACAATGTCATAATAATAAAATTCACTTTTTTAACAATATGACTAACATGGAGAGACCATTACATACTATCAGAAATAAATGTTATAGTCCGGGAGCTGAGACACTTTCATACAAGATTTTGAGCACCAAAGGTTTCACCATTAATTTTAATACTTTCAGTTGAGCCGAATATGGAATAGAACGTCTTAAGTTTCACAGGGGTGAATAAAACACAAAATTGTCCACTCACTGTAGCTTTCCTATGCTGCAAAATATCGGTGAAAACAATTGCTTCGATTTACTTCAAATGTATACTACTGACTTCTCATTATGTTACAAGCTATTAAACAATCAGCGTGGTCCTTCTTTTACATACAACAAAATCGGTTTCTTGAAACAGTTTATTTTAATTTGTTGTAAGTTATGTCTTTATATGTATGTTACTTGCAAGTACTATTCGATTTTATCTTAATTTTATATAAATAATTTAAAATATTTTTAACAAAAACGTCTTTCTTGTGAACGTAGGACCACGCCATTATTTACTTGCTTTGTAACGTCATGAGAAGTCAGTACTCTAAATTTGAAGTACATCGAAGCAACTTTTTCACCGATATTTTTCAGCATAGGAAACATAAATTGAGTGACCCCTTTGAGTGAACAATCTTGTACTTTATTCACGGCTGTGCAGCATAAGACGTTCCATCATTCCATATTCGGCTCTACTGAAGGCATCAAAATTGAAGGTCAAACCTTTTGGATGCTCAAAATCATGTATGAAAGTATCTCAACTTCTCGATTATTAACCCTTCTCTGATAAAAGGGGGGATACACCCCTAGCACATATTGGCATCTAACTCCGATTGAACACAAATTTTCTTTCCCTACTTTTGAATTAAAAAACAATTGTTTTCATCAACCCGGGCACACTTGGTGGGTCACTTTGGTCCAATTTTCAAAAAATGTATTCCTGTAGATATTTGGCAATAGCAGTTCATATGTAGTAAATATATCACAATTACTTTATTTTACAGCATATATTTTTGTGCCCAAGGTTCAATCTGAGAGCCAATCAAATTTCAAAGAAAATGTTTTAATGATATAAAAATATTTAGCGGATCGAATTCTTTAAATTTGCTACTAGTGTGTCAAACCCTAGCTCGGGTACATATGTACCAAATTTTAACCTAATCTATCCACGGGAAGTATGGATAGTGTACACCCCCGCCCTTTATTAGAGGCTTATAGCTCAGATGTTTATCTTCCAAGTGTTAATAAAATACTTATATGCACAATAATGTCTTATACACTTTTGATTTTCGCAAAATTGCATTATTACATACATTTAATATTGAAAAGAAACGATGGATGTTTGACAAGTTCATCTCTATATTTATATCAAACAAAATTTCCGTAAATGTCAGATAGCTACATTATCCTTTTATAATTTTCCAAGAATTTTTCATAACAGACGACATCGTCGTCCTCAAAAAGCAAATGGCTGTATCCGTATTTTGTGAATTTTTCGTAAGTGACAAAACAGTAGAACATTTAATGCGCTCTCATGTTCCTGGTCTTAAGAACAGTTTTATAGACGTCATACAAATTCCATTGATGATACAACTAACTAATTTAAATAAATATCAAATAATTAAAGCATACCTATTGTTTTATGATCTGTTAATTGTGTGTACTCCGCCATTTTATTTAGAACTACAACTTGGTATACATTACATACGTTTTCTGAAGAAAATAGTACTACATGATTACCCTATCAATACAAAGCTAAAGTTTATAGGTACCAGCAGTATACTGTTTATATTTGTTTAGAAAACTAAAATATAATAATATTCTTAAACATAGCAAAATATGGTTTTAAAAGCACAGAAATTTATGTGATATTCAAAAGTTTTCGGAGGACATGGCTCCCCTAACTCCCCATCAGCGGCTTTGCCCTGGAGTCTGTGCCCCCAAAAGCTCTCTTGCAACATATGGCTGACCCAGGAGATTGTCTATACTGAGACCATCAATCCACTTGCGAAATTTCTAAATCCATACGGCTCTGCAATTCGTTGTGAATGGTAAAAGTTGTTTAATTCTTGAGGTAATCCTTAATGTTTAATTATGTTATCGTTTAGTAAAAACAAAAGATAAAAAACGTAGTTGTAAGAAATATAGACCATAGATATATTTTAAGTACATAATGTAGTGCTTGTATTTCTATGATATACTCGTAGACGCACTGGTAAAAGAAAAATCAACGCACAAAAAAATAGTAGGCTTGAATCGGTTTTTATACGACAGAAAACAATAGCCAAATTTTTTTTTAAATATCTATCCAATTTGAATATATTTTTATTACCCACTAACTCCTAGTTATACACTATAGATATCAAATTATTTAGAGGTTTTAGATAAAACTAAATCGGCAATTTGGACTGAAACATAGATTTAAAAGTTTCACTGGGGCTGCCATTTAATAGAAATAGATTTATCATTTTTACCATTTTAAAAGTATTTTGAGTTTTTAATTTTTTCAAGTTGGTCTTTGATAGGAAATGTTAGAATAGCAAAGCTTGAGTATCACGAATGTGACCTAAGTACATTTATTACATATCAAAAAGTGTCATATTTATTCTAATTTATTCGTTCATCCAATTGTCCTAAAACTTACGGTTTATGTGCTAAACATTTAAATATTTGGCATCGTCCTACGTTCACTGAAAAAAAAAAAAATTAATGTTATTTTTTTCATTCATATGTATATGCTACTTATGTTAAGTAGTATATTATTTTTCATCTATTTTTAATTAAAAAAATACTTTTTTATTTTTGTGAAAAAACCTTATCATCGACCAACTAAAAAACACTACATAGACCAACATATAAAATAGTATGAACTTTTAAATTCGACCAGCACCCCAGAAGAAAGTAGTGAATGTTTATCATAGCAATCTTTTGATAAGTAGATAGTATAAAAAAGTTAAATAATTATAATCTTATTAATATGACCGCATAGTAGTCACACGATCATATTGTACGTATTGCTCCCATATAATGCCATCAACTGTCACATTTGTCACGCATATTATCGCTTATGATATTAGCCGCCCTTTCAGCAACGGCTGCAATCGGAATGTTTGTATTCCCAGAAGGAACTGTTGGCAGGATAGAAGCATCCACCACCCGCAAGTTGCTGATACCTTTAACACTGGAAAAGAAACGAACATAATTAAATAACAGTAGGTACTACAGGGTGTCAGTATCAGTTTTGACAAATACATTGACAGAAAACAAAATTTAAATGCATATGGGGACCAAGCTAGGGACCAATAACGTTATCAGCCACAACCTTAAAGATTGTCCAATTGACTTCAAATTTGGCGTGTGGATCCATTTCATAGATTCATAAATTCAAAGATTACATTTTTGTATTATTTTTACTTTTCAAATTGAACTTTTCTACAAATAATGAAGCCAACTAAACACGCTATTCTTTTCCTGATAGAGAAAAATAGAGGCAATGCAGTGAACAATATCACCGATGGTTATGCAAGGCGTGGGGAGATTATGTCATTTCGGAATGTGTCAGAGTTCGCGGATGGAAGCAAACAGAGTGTTGAACGAGCAGACGGAAGTGGACGACCAATTTCTGACAAACAAGTGATTTGGTTCAGCGTGTCCATGATGAAATAACAGCAGATCCCCACTTGTGTTTTATCTCTAAAATGGTTCAAAAGGGTCTAAATTGCCATTTTAACTGATAAAGTATATACCAGAAGAGATATAGGACATTGGCTGTGTTGTAAAATTTATTCAATGTTTTAAATCACAGGGGAATTATGACAATAAATCAAGATTTGGAAGACCCAAGGTTAATGGAATTGGCGGGTATTCAAAAGCTAAGCAATTGCCTTCTGTTTGTAAAATAGCAGCTAATATGTTTTTTGATGCCATACCTGCACTTTTGCATCACTATCAAAAAACACATTACTTTCAATTTCACAAACAAATAATTTCGCTTTTGAATACTTGCGAGTTCGAGCATCTATTCTGGGCGTAATAGCCTTGAGTTTCTTCCAGATCATGTTTTGTCAGTGCTTTGAAAAAATGAATAGATTTCACAACACAGATCTCTAGCTGATGTTTATCTCTTTTAAAAAGACAATTTGAACCCTTTTTTCTAGTCGAAAGTTTTTTGAGCCATTTTTTAAGATGCAGCACAATTTAAATTTGCTGGGAAAATATCCAATCAGGAGAGAGAGTTAAATAAAACGATCGAAATTTTAAAAAAACATTATATAAAGTGAAATGTTGTTTTAATAATATACTTTTTCAATGTAATTAAAAATAGATTTATTTTATTATTTTTTGTGTTGCTTTTTTTACTCTGATTCCAAACTTTTGGCCACGACTGTATGTACGTCGTACAAACCCAAAGACGTTATATGGTTAAACTATAGTAGGTATAATTGAAATCTGTTTACAAACCTGAGATTCGGAAGGACAACGCCACTGCTGTCACTAAATTCCGCCATTTTATTGCTTCCCACCAAATGGAAACCAGTGTTGGCAGTGCCCCGAATCAGGCACTCCAAGTGTGCATCTGACTGACGCCGTAGGTGGGCACACTCAGGATAGGAAGGTAGATAAACTTGGGCATTCATAGCCTGGAACACTGCACTGTGTGGACTTTCAATCATGTCGATGGCCATTCTAAGACCTTGTCTTAGGCGAATCAGATCTTCCCTATGAGAAAGGTACTTGGGGTCAATAAGCGGTCTTTGAGAAATTGGAGAGAGGCGAATGGTGCCGCGAGAACGCGGATGTAGGAGAAAGATGGACAAGAAAAAGCCCGATGTGATGTTACGTGGAGGCGTGAAGGTGGCCCAAGTGTCATCTCTGAAGTTGGTAATCTAAAGAAATTGTAATGTTGATTGTTTTTATTTTGCAAGATATGTTCTTACTAGCTGTGTGTATCTGATACGAGATGCATCCTATTATCATTTTTCTTTTATTTTCCACTCTACTGCTTATAAATAAAATTACAAAGAATAAGAAGAACAACAACAAAAAGTTGATTATTGACTTTTTATATCTTGGATTCTGTAATAGTTATGCAGATGAAAGTTAGCATACCTCTTAAGTGTTGCGATAAAAGAAGAATTATATCAAAATATCAAATAACCTTTAAATGGCAGCTGTCGGAAAAGTAACTAATCTTGTCAGATCTTAATATACCTTACTGAGGTTGCCGCATGAGCTAACAACCTACCATTGTAGATTTAGATATCCGTGAACTGCTGGAAACAGCATTCCAGAATTTAAAAATTTACAGAAGATGATAAAAATAGCTAAACCAATTTGTCAGTGAGCCAAATGTACAATCATACCTAAACTTTGTTAAAAATATAATGATTTAAAAATAACCAAATAATTAAATTTAAATATCTATTAAATAGAAAATAACAACAAATACAGAATGCTCAAAAAAAGTTTAATTAGTTCAATCAAGATAGGTCAAAGTGTGGTCTCTAAGCACATCAAAAAAGATTCTCCTAACAATTTTGGGATCTGAGCAGAAATGGATGAAATGATGAGTGGAAACAATTCTGATGGTAATGTCAGCGGTCTATTTGGATGATCTGCTCTAGTTATACAAGATGAGAATATTCTTTAGTGCCAGATTTGAAAAGCTATATGTTGTCATAAAAAAACGATGCCATGTCCATAGTCGTCGGAGAACGGAAAACTCCATTTGCACTCGCTGGAGGATGCAGACAGAGTACATCCAATTTGCAGCAGTGCATAAAGATTTTGGTATTTATCTTTGTCACAATGTTTGATAGCACTTGCAAGGGTGTGAGGCTTGCTTTTTTTGGTGCAGCCGAGAGCCCCTTTCTCCTCAACATATCCACTTCAAATTCGATGATTCAGAGTTTGCTAGATCACCAATGTAGTTTCCTATCATTTCATGTATTTAAGAGCAATATTAAAAAAACAGGCATACTTTGATAAAAATATACTACTTATTTATATTACTCGCAAACGATAGCCCAGGCCAGCTGTTTCGGCTTGAATGTCACTATTTTTATCCTTATTGCGAATGCAAATTGAAAATAGTCCCTGCTAATTACTTGATGTTACTGAAAGTGAATGTACACTAACAGCTTTGAATGATTGATAATGTTTGACTTTATAATTCGTTGCGTTATCACTTCAATCATTTCACTCTGGGAGTGTGGACTTAAATATGTGTGTTGCATTGCGCTCGATAGGAGAAGATAAATGTATTGAGGATCTGGATAATAATAAGCTATTTCCATAAGAATTGCGATAGAATTACCAGGTTTAGATGACTGAATATATCAGTTTGATCACTGGACATGTTGGTAGCTATCAGTTATTGTTTCTCGATGACACAAAACAAAAGACTTTGTTTTCTCAAATGATGTACTAATTGTGCAATCGCATGCGACAGTTTTGGATACTGCTTCAATCATGGCTGATATATTCCATCTACCAGAACCAAACTGTATTTTGAGGGTTTCTGATGCTTGCGTTGAAACCAAATGCATTCAGTGATGCCTCTTGGTGATAATCACTAACTAAAAAATTATTTTCTCGATTGATAATTTTTGTGCCATCTTGAAAGGCCGTTTTTTGGCAAATGCACTTTTAGTTGAAATATATTTGTGTTTATCTAGAATTCATTAGAATCTTGGTAGTTTAAGCTTAAAAGTCCACGCCAATTTTTCAATTTTGACTCTTTTTTTAATACAGGCAAAGGTTCTGTAGATCATGTGGCAAATTTAATATTGATTGGAAGCTCTACTAAGAAGCTGCACACATTGAAACAGATAGAAAAATGTGTACTTTTTAGAATTGTCACTTTAGTGAATGGGGTCATTTTATTTAATTTAATGTATTTATAATATGTTAAATTGGTATTTTTATTTCTAATTAAATGTGTATTTCGTATAATATTTCTGTACCTATAGATACACTTAATTACTTTTTCCTTGACTGTTTCTACAGATATTTTTTTTACTATTTTGGCCTTTTTATTTAAGGTTTAATTTGACACCAACCAGAAATACCAGATCAATCAAATAAGTTACTACATATGACAGCTAACATCTCAGGGAGTGCTCAGAAAAAATCGGTTGCTTTGTTTCTTCTTAGAGGAATTTTTAAAAGTTTTTTTTGCATGAATTTTATCGTTTCTGAACCAACTCACTTTCTGTAATTGTGAATTGAGTTCTGATAAAGCACAAACACAAATTTGAATATCAGGACTGGATTTGCCACTTTTTATTTGAATTGGTGTTTGTATATACATCACATTTGTTACCAATGATGGATGGCTCCATAAACCTAAAAATCAAAATAGTTCAGCAACGGTCCCGTATCAAAAAATGATTTAAATCTCTCACCAAAATTTTACGGTTTCTATGATAACTCTATGTACTTATAGGGTTAGCTATCTTTAACTTTTAAAGTAATAATATCTTTATTTAATCCGCGTAATATTTATTGCAAACCACATAAAATTGCTGGAACAACAACTGTGCAGCACTCATATAGGTTCCTACCAATCCTTTGCCGAAGACCCGTTTTTCAGATACTTTGAGATGCTAATTTTAGCAACAGAAATGACGTTATTTACGGTTTGAATGACCGGCTACCTCTAATTCACCGGTCACAACGATGGTCGCTTTTTGAGTTTTAATTAGGTATATAGCTAAAGTACAACTTATTTCTTGCCTGTTCTTGTAAACATGTATTTAAGAATCTGAACCGGGTTGAGTATATCCATGCTATTTATGCCAATTGTGGTGTTGGTCGTTACGAACACACCAAACATGACATGGTCCTGAAGGTTGTCACCAACTGACAGATCGCGCAATATTGGAATCTGTCCAAATGAAACAAATCAGTAAATCTGTACTGTGTGGGATTCTAAAACTAAGTAGACCAAACTTACTTTTAGCTTGTTTAGATGCTCTTTGCTTCCGATTCCAGATTTTATTAAAATCTTAGGAGAGCCAATTGCTCCAGCCGAAAGGATCACCTGTCCATGTTGAGAAACTTTCAGAGGCAGAAATTTTCCTTGGTCTTTGATCAGAATTCCAGTAGTTAGCATGGACTGTTTAGTTACCAATACCTAAACCAATAGAATAATTACTTATTTCATAAGCTGCTCAATTTAATAATACCAATGTTGACCTACTTACCTTCTCAACAAATGCGTTCGTTAATATCTTCAAATTTGATGACTTTTTTACTATTAGTTGATCCAAATAAACATTTAAGGTTGTTAGTCTTTCACTTTTATCATTTATGGAAACTGAAAGAGTAATATGTATATAATAAGATCTATTTTGATGAGACAATCGCCCTTATTAAAAAATAAAAGAATAATGACTAAGCATCTAATTTTATTTTGTTTCATTGAGCAAAATTTCAGTTTAATAGGTGAAATTTTGTTTCACACTACTAATACATATTTCTCGTTTCTAAGCGGTTGCTAGGGTGTAGCAACACAACTAAAACTGATTTTTATAGTCTCTCGCACATTTATTATAATTATGTGCCAAATTCCATTGAAATCAATCGATTAAAGTTTAGGGACCACTTTGGGTGCTGCAGAAATAAATAAATAACCGAAGAACAATTTTTAATAATGGATAACTTTAAGCATTTGTTAACTCATCAAACTAAGGGTCTATTGCCATTGGCCAGGATATTTGGGTGGACCGCTTTGAGGTTACTTGATCTCTTTCAAAAAGATAAAATTGATGCTGCTAAATCTATATTTAGATTTCTTTAACATCTATCCACAAATCCAACATACGTCCACCAAATTTAGAGTCGATGTTTGGCCTAATAAGGTCATCGACTCATATACTAGATTGGTACCTTTTTATTTTTTGTAATACATATAGATGACCGTACCACGTTTAAGTTCAATCAATCCATTTTACAAATAATTGGTGGATTATCGAACAAATTTTAGTAATAATTTTTAGCATTTTAAAAGACATCCAACTGTCCTGTATAACAACTTGGTATAAGTAAGTGTCTTGTACTAATAAAATCTATTCAATGCGCATTGTTTACATAATGGCCTCCAACATCCAGGCTCTGCCCATCCTCCTTCATTATTAGTCCGTACAGAATGACATCTCGAAAGATTGGAAACGGCAGCTGATAATTGATTTGCTATAGGATGAAATTCAAAAGGCTCTTTACGTGTTAAATCTAAAACATAAAATTAATTCAAAACAAATTAATTAATTAATTAAATAATAATTCACAAACCTCAATATTAGCAGGACATCATTTGGCTTTATATCGATGTTGGTGGGCGAATTTGTGGTCCAGCGGTAGACAGATGGATGTCCTGCTAATATTGAGGTTTGTGAATTATATAAAATATCATTAATTTTACTCATAACTTTAAAGGGAATCGGACATGGTATCCAATTTAATGATATTGTCGGCTGAAAAATATTATTCCATATTCGATTAATTTGATGTCAAAACTTGAATTAATGTCTCCACTAATTATTTTTTCATAAATTTTGGTTATTTCGTTTTTACTACTGATAAAGCAAGTTTGGTCTTCAGTAGTAAAAGCAATTCAAAAATTTAAGCATCATAAGTTAATTTTAGATAATTAAGTTGTGTTATGCGGATGGAATAATGACAGCGGTCAGGGAAAAAATATTTGAGTAAACTGACATGCGTTGCTTGGTAGCTAGCAATTTCTCATGGTGTAGCTGAGCAATGATTATGCCTGACTGATGAGGCCCAACAAGGACGAACAGCTGTCCTGGGCTATCATTTGCGAGTAATATGAATAAGTAGTATATTTTTAACTATTTTTAATTATTACTCTTAAACGAATTATAAATTAAAATTTCCCGGCCCTGACCTTAGCTGTGTTATTATCGGTATAGAGATGTCGAGGACAATAAAACAAGTATATTGTAACCACAAATATGAAGGTAACCAGGACAAATAACTATCCAAAAATAAAACCAGAATTTCTTTTTAGAATTTTCTCTGTAAATCTCATCATCATAATAATCAACATGTAGCATACACGGAACGGGCTTGGCTCTCATATGCCAATCTAGTGATAGCGCCAAGCAGCAGTTGCATCCATTCTTTGATGTTGAACCACCAGTTTGTCCTTTGACTTCCTTTACTGCGTTTTCCATCAATGGTGGCTGTTAGTATGTCTTTTTCAAAACTATCATCCTTTCCTAGGACATGAACAAGATATTTAAGCCTTCTTTCTGTCAACATTCTCATATTAGTTGTCTTTCCCTTTTGCTTGGAGAATCCACTTATTAGTTCGGTGCTCGGTGTAAGGAATCTTGAGTATACGCCTACAGCACCACATCTCAAAAGCTTCAATCCTCCGAATGTCAGTCTTCAACGACGGCCAACCGTCACTACCAGACAATAACTTTAAGGAGCCTAGACTTTGTCTTGCAACTAACACCCCTGTTATACCAAATGGTATTTAGACTCAAGAACGTGCTTCTTCCCATAATCAGGCGTTTCCGTATATCAGGTTCTGATTCACAGTTTTGGTGTACTTGTTCAACTTGTTCCTATGGCCACGCTCTTCGGCTTCGGAACATTAAGGTTAAGGCCGTATTCCTCAGAGGTGGCTATATACAAGGATGTTGAAGCTTAGCTTGTGAATCTGCAAAAAGGACAGTATCATCAGCGTATCTGAGGGTTTTCACTCTCTAAATCCAGTGTGCACAATATAATTTTATGGACAGCCGCCACAGAACAAAATCTTCCTGTTCCGTTGTGCTGATATCAGCTTTGCTAGACTAATCCACTTGAACAAAGACTCTTCACTGCAGTTCAATAGATATTTCTCAGCTTTACATTTTAAGACTCAGGGGTGGATGCACTTAACATGCTGTAAAAGGTGTCTGCCATGCCCATCCTGTGAAGTACCTATCTATGAGAAATTCGATAATAAAATGAAAATAATTTGCCTACTAGAAATGTGTAAACAATTTTATATTTTATTCTATTAGTTTTCACAAGTCGATTTTACACCTAATAAAAATGCTAGATTGCATACCCATGATTCATAAAAATTGGTACATTTAGAGTTGTAAAAATCAATTTTATTTTAAAAACACAAAAATAGCCTTTACAATTAGATGTACCATATAATTGTAGGATACATTTAATAAACGTTCTTTTTGCTACACATTAATATCGATGACCTTAGCGACATTTAGTAAATGGCAGGATGCGTTATTAGGCAAAGAAAGTTCATATGCACCAACTAAGTTTTCATGTGGTCAAATTCACATTAAAATCATAGTCTTGATTGTATATTTTGCAATAATAGCATCAACTATGGATTATTAATTATCAATTTTAAATCTTTTTAGAAACATCTTTCAAATCATGTTATAGGTACAAATAGATATGCACATTATCCATGAATCTTATTAAAAATAATAAATACCTACCGAAACAAAAATTTTCTAGTTTTTGTAGCAAACAAAATGCCTACCCACTTATTATTTAGATTTCCTATAAGTAATACAAAATTTGTCTTTTGACAGATGTCTTATAATTCATTCAAAAATATACGTCTTACTCAATAAATTTGAAATACAATAAAAGTGGTTTTGTGTGTATCTTTTCATCATAATACTGACTAGTATAGAGAGAAACGCCTCAGTAAATAAAATAAGCATATAATTAATTTCAAAACTTTCTATTAATAATTGTAACAATTAACAATAATAAGTTATTATTTAATTAAGTGTTCGAAGTGCAATCCAAACATTAAACATGATTAAAGCGTTGGAACTAATTATTATTATACGCTTATCACTGAGGCGTTACTTTTGCCCAACCTTGTACAATGTTCATGCAAGACCGAGGCGAATCGGACACTTTCAATATCTCTTAATATATTTCTATGTACATATGTCCAGTTCCCTTAAATCATAAAATCTAACAGCATATTGCCTCAAACATAATTTTTAGAATTACAGTACAAAATATTCACTTAACTGTTATATTCTAAAAACGGTTTCATTATTTCAAAGTTCCATTCGGTCAGGTTCCAGTTCTCGTAATCGTCGGGATGTCCTCGACTTACAATCAAACTGTTGAACATTGAGGTTCCTCCCAGCATCCTTCCTGACGGAATCACAATTTGCTAAAATTAAATTTAAAAAAACAACAACAACAGTTTGTTTGAATATTTTGGCGATTGGAATGATTCTGTAGTAAAACATTAAGTAACAAACTTTTTTATTGAGGAGTCTGGCTGCGTGTTTCTGCGGCACAGTTGTATAAGACCAATCAATACTACTACCCAAGAGCAAAGTTCCCAATAATGGAGTGTTGCTAAGATACTTTTGCCATGGCAACAATTCAGGTCCGGCATCCACTAAAAGGACTGACACGTTGCCAAGATCAGCTAAACGTCGGGCTAATATGCAACCGGCTGTGCCAGCTCCCACTGAAGTGAATTGTATTTTGCTTTAAATGTTTTAAAAAATACTGTAAAATGTTAATTTGATTATTCTGAAATATAAAGATTTAAAAAAATAGTGAGTATGGTGGACAGAGATCCAAAGTACTAAGGATTTAGACAAGCCATTTTCTATCCTTTTTGATAAGTAGTCAAGGTGCACTCATGGAAGTTTGTTGGTCGTTAGCCCAAGAACCGTGAAGAGGTTGTCAATTAACGGTTGAGCCCTTCGTGGTGACCGCTGGGCGCCAGCTGGACGCATTGTGTCTAGTTAATGCGCTCCGTCATGAGATGCGTACTGGAGGTTTTCTCAAAGGAGCGTTACGTGGTCAATCCAGGCCAGCAATTAAATAGAGAGAGAGAGAGAGAGAAAGAAAGAAAGAGTATAAAAAAGTTGTAATTTTCACATAATTATCTTGTAATGATCAATTTGAAAATTGTGTGACTAGTTTCTACTATTACTATTATACTTTACTTAGACTCGCTGTTTTTGTTTTGATAAACTAAAAAATGCGTTTTTCTAGAGCAACCATTAACACTCTTAAATATATATTAAGGGTTCAATGTCCTTAATTTTGCTTCTTAGGCACTCAATTTGAATGTATAGAATTTATTTTCAGATGTTTATTGGCTTTGTGAACTATAATATTCTAAAAAAACACGATAAAATTAATATAGTCAGAGCTAACACCCAAAAATGATTTCACTTATTTTAGGGTTTGAATAAACACACCTTTTTACCTTTTTGGTCATTAATTTCCATTAATTTGTTATGTATATTTTATATATATTGTGGTTGCTACTACTAATCAAATATCTTTGAAATGATAGTCAAAGATAGATTATTACTATGCAGTATTTCCTTCCATAGCAACATTTGCTAAGAAGAAAATTGATTAAGCTAAGGTTTCATGTGATTAAATACCCATAAAAGCATTGTTTGTATGGGATGTAGGTATTTGTAAAAAAAATCATTGTTGCTATCCAATATTGGCGTCCCTCCAAACAGTTTATATATGGTAACTAAGGTCAAACATGGTCAACTATCCATATCTTTGTAACAAAATAACTTGTTTCTATGCCATATTAGTGTCCCTAGCAACAGTTGCTGAGTGGACAGTTATGATAATTATGGTTTCATATGATCAAATACCCATAAAAAGATTCTTGTTTTTATACAAAAATCTGAAAACGCTTTTTAATTGTCACCCCAAATTTTGTCTAGCTACGAAATTCCTATGATATCAGTGATAGGGAAAGGTGAAGAAAAAGCCTAGTAAACTGCTTGATTGATTTTGATAAACTTTGGCACATGTAGCAAAAGTTTTGAGTCACTTTCAACGAACCTCTAGAGCTAATAGCCAATTGCCATTGGTTTAGATTTTTTTTAAATGTTATTTACTTTACTTACCAATGATGATGTCAAAAGTTTGATTGATGGCTCCTGAAGTTAATCGATAATTATCTTTTTTCTGTAGCAACAAACAGAAGGCTAAAACTATTAGAGCACCTGCAACATACAAAACTTTCATAGCTATTCACAAAAAATTGTCGAAAAATAAACTTTCTACTTGACCCTTTACACACTTATTTCTTAGGTGAAACAAAATGAAGTTAGAAAATTTATTGGCAAGTAGATACACGCCCTTTTGTAGATCAATCTTGAAATCGGATATCAGTATCAATTTCATCCTCTCTATTATGCGGAGAGATACATGATATGATCATCCTCTTCGTACCGGCAAAATGTACTTGACTAAATGTAATAAAACTTAATAATAATTGCTTTTTAATCGCACATTAGGTAGTTCAACTTAGGTACTTATTTAGGTGATCTAAGCTATCCTAAAAAATAAATTTACGAGGTATCTCAAATATTTGTTTCAATAGGACATTTTATAGTACATATTTATTATTATTAGCACAAAATCAAT
Source organism: Parotoplana pacifica (assembly GCA_034780595.1). Classification (NCBI taxonomy): domain Eukaryota; kingdom Metazoa; phylum Platyhelminthes; order Proseriata; family Otoplanidae; genus Parotoplana; species Parotoplana pacifica. The sequence continues at coordinate 8,548 of JAUYWI010095753.1, read as the reverse complement.
CAGAGATATACCGATGCGCACTTGGCCATTATCTCTACGAGGTAGCTGCTGCATTATGTCTTGCTAGATTTATAAAAATTGGTTGTTTTTCAACTTTTATAATTCAAATGGGTTATAGATGGTGGGTAACCAAATTACCATCCTAAATCTAATCGATTTCCATAAAACTGAGTACCATAGAAATAAACTAGTAGAAGAAAGTAAGTAGTCTATATTTATGCTTAACAGAGTGTATTAGAAGTGGCAAGTCAGGAACTTTAAAACAAATTCTATTAAACTGAATAGTGGGACCTTCTTCTTCGTTATTCTTGACCCATTGGAGCGACTACCGTCTGTAGCCAATTTTGCCAAAAAAGGATGTTTTTGAAAGAATGAATCATTCCTAACGATGGCGCTTTTATTTTTTATGACTTGTTGTTCTAGTATTTGGCCCATTTTGGTAGCATACCAAAACGTGGGACAGGAAACAAAATATCAAAGTTGCATAAAATTAAATCTTTTGGTAATATTGGATGGCGGGATTGTACTTCTTTGCTTGCCGCCGCATACCACTCTGGACGTCACCTTCATGAACCCCTTCAATTTGTATTTGTGCTCAGTCATGCAATATTGGTTATACACAAATCTTGATCAAATTCCGGAACTGGTGAAAATAGCTTTAGAAAAAGCTGACCGAGTCCAAACAGTAGTAAATGGTATCAAGCAAACGGGCATATATCCTCTCAATTCTCTGGTATTTGAGTCTTATGCCTTTACATGTGGTGATGATCAGAATGTCAACAAAGATGGGAACATTCAAGTGTCACCATATGACATATTCCCAAGTCAAGGAGCATCAAACAAACTGTCTTCGCTAAACTGCACACCATAGATGTGGTGGACTTGACACCTGAAGAGTCTTGCGAACCCACGCGTCCAAAGTCTAAGAAACAGAAGCAGTCATCCAACCAAAAGTTTCAATCATTTGACAAGCAGGCAGTTTCAAAACAGAAAAACTTGCCTACGACGACTACAAAATCAAAGGAACAATTGGTTAATGACCAACCTTCCACCTCTGCCAATAAACCTAACTCTCTCTGTCCGTATCGTGGCAAAGACTTCTACAGTAGTAAACCACGAGAACTCTGGGCACATAAAATGTGTATGAATGACTTTATAAATTTTACAACAATATTTTTCACTCTACTATGGAAATTTCCTAAAATACCTACTACGTCTTGGGGCATAAACTATGCATAGACATAATTAATTTGATTCGCGAATGAAAATATAAATAGTTTTTCATTATACCCCGAAGACTTTTCTTTTCCGAAAATAATGACAATTTTGTAAATTTCAAATTTTGTAAAAATATTATATAAGTTCAATAGTTTTCTTGTGTATGAGTTTACACAATAAGTGCTTACATAAGTATATAAAGACTTTATAATGGCACTCAACAATAAGAAGACCGGGCTTAGCTTCAATTTGAAAAAAATGAGATATGGTTATATTTGTATTCTACAGATTTTTAGCTTTCTATTTAACAAAAAAAGTTTGTCTTCCTATCTTCAAAATTGACCAAATGATAGCATTTTTAGTTTTGTGATTCGTACATCCCCAAAAAACTATTTTTATGATAAAAAGCGTTTTATTTATAAAAAAGAAATTCAGCAATAAAAAGATATTTTACAAAAAAGGTTATTTAGTTTATACAAAATACTTGAAATCTACAAAGTTACATTCAATTTAGGTATTGAAACCGAGCAGTTACTTTTGATACTGACGTAGACCTGCAGTTAAAGTTTCGAAACTCATCTCTGTGTGTTTCACGGACAAACGGAAGCACTTTATGACTCAAATAGTTATATCTGGCAATTGAAATTCCAAGTGACTCGAATTTTGTAACTGCTATGAAATTATGTGGTACATAAATTTCCAATTGTCGGGGCCTCTCTTTAGCAAACAGTGCAATTTGTTTATCGGAATTCTTTGTTATACTAAAAAAAGCAATACTTGGTTATGTTTGCTATTGGCTTCAAACCATTGTCAGTGACAAATTGTCTCCAATTTTCCCAAACTATTTGAGCAATTTTTGGAATATTGCGCTTAGAACTTTTCTGACAACATTTGCTAAATCATCGATTGTTGTACAATCCGATGTGCGATATATCTTTTTTATTGAACCAAAGTTTGAGTCAACAAGACAACGTGTGTGGCCTCGTGCCATAAAGCCAACTTGAATTTCAGTTATTTTCTCTGATTTGCAGAGCAAATGAACCAGGAAACAAAATATGAACTTATTTTTGTTTTATCCAACGCAATTATCCATTTGAAATCTGACAATTGAACCATCATGGAAATTAGCTTCATTCAAAACTTCATTCAAGCATGTCAAAATAACATTGACACTATGCGCTTCGCCAATGTCTATGCCTGGAGTAGATGTTTCTGGAATCAAGAAATTCCACTGATTCTTGTTTTCTTCATTAAGTATCCCAAGAATGTTGACCCTTAGTGGAACTAAAAAATACAAAGGCCCAACTTGACGTGAGTAATTGGGTAGTTGAACATTTTGTGCAAAATCAATAGTGTATAAATTGGGCTCCTTCTGCCAATTCAAATACGCATCTCGACAGATCTTTGCAAAAAGTAAGTGTTCTTCAAACTCCTTCACTGTTGTGTCGATTGTACCTGCACTATCATCTGAGAGGGAATTTTTTGAAGAAGCAATTCTTGTTCTGAAAACCTCGCAATCCTGGCAAACATCTTAACGAGGCGTCATTCTTTTTATATGAGGCCTAAATGCTTTCCAGACGCCTACAAAGTATGAATGTGATACAGAGACTTCATAAGTACTCCTAAACACTTTGGATACCTTTGAGATTGTTAGGTTGCATTGCAGAAATACTACCTCACTTTCTGGGTGTGGATGCCATATTTAGCAGCAATACTGTCCAAAAAGTTGACAATAGCAAGAATATAATCGGCTGATTTCATCTTGACACATTTGGGTGGCTTTCCAGCATTACCATGACATCGAGGCGTTAGGCCATTGGCAGAATAATGCCTTGTTAGTTTGTCAAGAAGGTCTTCATCACAGAAGTGGCAAAAAGCCCATACAGGTTTATTCTGAAGAGTATATAATAATATATAACAATATATAATAATATACTTTTTGCAGCGTTTTTGTGCCTGTCCATCTTTAGTTTCCAAAGACTTGTATACATGTATCATAGACAATATACCTACAACGGCACTTGTCCTTATATGACATTGACCGTAGATCTAAGCGCAAATCATAAATATTTGTATTGTCTAATTCAGCATAATGGTTCTTATCATGGCATTCACAACCTCGACGTATTTTTGTCATGATGAGCTTTTTATCGTAATCAACTTCAGCTTCTGGAGATTTAACAACATCTAAGGAAGGTTGTTCATCCACTGATACGTCATCGAAAAGTTCTCCTAAGAATGCAGGGTTATCTGAAAGAAAATAAAAGGCAATTAATAGTGGCAACTTACATAAGCAATACAAAATTTTAAAAAACACAGGGCTTAGGATTATTCAGATTATGTGTATATAATCAATAATGCATCAAATGAAAATACATTCTACGATAAAATTATGTAGTATAGTGAAAAGAAAACCACAAAACTGTATTGTACAACATTATAAACGATCAATAAAAATATTTTTAAAAACACAGGGTTTACGATTTTTAGCATTTTTCCAGTTTAGTAACGTACTATTAGAAGAAAAAGTAATACTTACTTATTAGTTCATCATATGTTATCTCTATTACTTCTGTCCTATCCCAATCCAATTCATCTTCTTCTATTACAATAGATAAATCACCTTCAGCACCAAAAAACACGTCATTAAACACATCATCATCTTCATCAGCCATTGCTTAAAATATTCGCGGCTAAATTTCAAAATATAATTTAAACAAATAAATAAATAATAGACAAACAAAATAAGTAATATTGGTAACACAGACCTGCATTATAAATGTATTTCTATTCATTTCGTGAACAGCAAATGTGTGGACAATTTTTTAAAATTTGGAAGCAACCTTTGATTTTAAAACTGAAGATAATAATGGTTCCCGTGAGTATTATGATCTGAAACTTTCAGAAAGGTAGAAAACATTCATATTATTAATAATATGGAAAAAAAATTTGACCAAAAATTGACCAGTTTTATGTTTTTGCCTCTCCTGAAAAATTACAAAAAACCTCTAAGCACGGTCTTCTTATTGTTATAATGTCAGTTCAATGATAAAATGCTAAACATCTTTGTTTTTCAACGTACAAGTGAAAGATCACGTTATGTTCTGAGGGCTGTTTCGATAATAAGATTTGTCTAAAAGATGGTTAGCTCTCCCAAAACAAATCCCAAATATTTGGTTAGCGCTGATATTTAGGCTGGTATGAATCGAATAGACAACCAAGTGTGTTTCATGACACCTTTCGACCAATAGGCCTCACATTCAATAGGTGGTAAGAGGAAGAAGGCATTTGCAACAAGAATAAAACTTTTGATCCATGTCAAAAATGCATTGGTCCTGTTTGTGGACAGTGCGCCATCAAATTCTGTCCAGAGTGCTTGCAAGATGTTTGCTGTATCTAGAATATTTATTATTTCTTTGTTTTGTCTCTGTTGCTGTTTATTTCTTTCAACGTATTTTATCAAAAACTGAAAGGCATTTTCCTGCAATATTTTGTTTGCCTCTTTTGATAAAGTAAATGGCAGTCATAATGACCCCTGCGGTGTTGTAGGTAGTTTTTTTGTTGGTTGTTCTAGTTTTAAAAATAAAATCAATATCCCTATCAATGAATTCTCTACTACAAAATGATAGGAAAATATGGACAAAATAGAATGGAAAGATAAGAAATGGAGGACATTATTTGAGTAGATGGGATTATGAAAGGGGAAAATTTGACAATAAAATATCTAAATGAGTAAACTTAAACGAAGCAAATAGCGAATTAAGAGAGAATTGTTTTGAAATAAAAATCATAAATTAACTATGGCTATAACATCGACATCGGTAGGTACACAACTCTAAAAAGTAATTTTGTTTTTATTGTAATGATTTGTTGTACGCTTATCAAATGTTTTTTATTATGATTCAACAATACAAAGCATTGCAAAGGAACGCAAAAATATCATCAATGCATCACCCTGCATCTTCTCTTACGCAGCTGTGAAGTCATGAGGATGCTGAGTGGAGCCTCCAACCACAGAAATATCGGCTATTAATTGAGATGGTGTATGCAATGTCAATTATTCAATATGTTACGACGATTTGAGGTATCAGCGGAATCCATTTTCACCTACCCTATCTATCGATCATCAATTTATGGCTTCCAAATTTAAGCAAAACTTTTATTGAAATTTCCCAATTTCACATATCGTTTAGGTAAGGAACTCCTTTTAGGGTCTGAAGTACCAATCAAACCTACTTCTATTACAGAGAAATGACGTAGCAGGCTAAACGGAAGCAGATGTTGTCAAATAGCCATAATGATTCTGATAATAAGTATGGTCGGAGGCTAGCAACATATCTAATGGTCATCGTTTTACAATACCATTGGGAACTATAATGTATTCAACTGAAAAAAGCGATCCATCATTTTAGCATGGGAAATCTAGCAAAAGGCCTTTCCACACAACAAAATATTGTAGGTACATCATCATTAACAATCTGTATTCTGGATCAACAGTGGAAGAAAAAAAGGAAATATTAGCAATCCCATCATGACAATTAACGACATTTATTAATTTGTTGCTTTAAACAACCAAACTCTCTTTAATACAAATGGAGTTCCTAATGACGAGGAATGTTTTGTAGTTGACAGAAAACCTACATCTATTTGGCTGTCCCCAAATAACAATATGATTTTAAAAGTGTCTATCAATTGTCAATCCATCATTTGTCATGCAACATTGAGGCAATCTTGGGTTAGTTGAATAGCACACTGTTGATATGCGTGTATCCCAACCACCTTGTTTGTTGTTAGGCAACCAACCTTTTGTTTATTCAATGATTAAAATTTAATGACCATTAGCAACCTAGAAATAGTATATTGTTTGTTTTATGTTTTATTTTTAATTAAATTACAAAATTGTAGCTCTGCATCAAGCACAAAATATCATCAGCAGTTGTTGTGGCACCAAATTATTGGATGATGATGATAAAATATTTAACTTTCAACGCAGAGTTGTAGGTTCATATGCTGTGAGGGCTGTTTGCATTATTCGATGTGTCCAATATTATACAAAGGCTAATTGATCATTTGATGATGTTAAAACATTTATGCATTCGTAGTATACTTTTTCAATAGTGATAACTTTTATTCTTTTTATTAAAACAAAATATAATGATTTGTTATCAATGTTAATCCATAGACAAGCTCATAGTTCAATGCCACTATCGCCAATTTATTTACTTTTATGCTTTTCTGAACATCTTCTAGTATTTCTCTTCTTATGCAACGATAGCAAGTTTTCCTTTCTTTTATAATTTTATATGATACACAGAAAAAGTTCTTATTGCTCAGGCTGTGCTTATGCCTGGCTGATGAGGCTCAACCAGGTCGAAACTGGGCTATCACTCGCCAGTAATATGAATAAGTAGTATATTTTTATCAAAGTATTTCTGTTGTTTTTATTATTGCTCTTAACACATTAATTGCCCAGGACCTGCTTTGACAGTGTGAGTGCCTTTTAATAAGAAAACAGGCTTTCCAACATATTTATACAACATCGGAATACTATATGAAGTAGGTACTATTAAGATACTTATACAAATATGATTAATTTTTCGGTGGCATATTTTATGGAACAGCAGACAGATAGACTTATCGAATTTGCCACTTTTAAATACATACATTGAGATTTGGATGCTATAATTTCTTTTTGTTTAACCGCAAAAAAAAGTCTACAATTACATACAAAAGTTGACTATAAAATTTTAATGTAGGAGTTACCTATCAAATTATTCTAATTAAAGAACGCAAAAATTACGCTTAAGGGAATTATGCATAGTTCATTATGACATATTACGGAGTGGACATCTAAGTTATATACAGGATATTTACAGGATATATACAGGATATATAAAGGATACTTATTACATATTTTAAAATGTATTTAATTAAATAATGACTTCCACATAAATTTAGGTTATATATAATTGTTACAGAAAATACATGATAATACAAGCAATAGTAAATTATTAATAAATGTTTTATATTTCAATTTAGCAATAAATATTTGTAAATTGTTTGGTGTGTATATCAAATTAAAATGTGCCATCAGCTGCACTGCCACTTTTCGATCACTCTTTCCAATCGATCACAGTTTCCAATAACCATTGCCAACGGAAATCATTTTTAGAAATTTTGCATTCATCCAACGTTTGAGCATTGGTTTCTCCATCCACAAAAATTAAACATCCATCCCGAAACATTGGGTCAGGAACATTATCAGCTATAGCACCCATATCCTTTTATGTATTCTATTCTGAAATACAGTATCGGTACAGTTTATAGAGATTCTTACTGAATGTTACAAAACACTGAGCTATAAATACATAATTATAAACTTGATCTAATGTAGTAGAATTAAACATAACAATATTATTGCTCTAAATTGAATTAAAAATTAAAGGTGTATATTCATATTTCAGTTTTAAATAGATGACAATGTATAAATGTTTAAGAAGTTCAATACAAACAAGATTTAACTGTAGTTTGTCATCCAATAATATTATCAAAGTTATTAATCAAAATTGTACAACCATTCCTTGCAGTAACACAATATCTATAACCATGGATCCATTTGATGCTCCTCTGTTTTCAAGAGTTGATGAAATAAATATAAAAATTTCATGCATGTTTCTGAAACATACATATAGAATATATAAGTGAACTTCAGACATGGACAAATTTAACATAATTTAATTATGTGTGAACATAAAATGTTAGATAAGACAAAATCGCTCTATAGGCAAAATTCTTCGATTTTAAAACTTGTCAACCCCAAGTTGTAATTATTAATTTTTAGTGAAAATTGGCACTGTCAGGCTAAAGTAGGATACCCTCACCTCATTCGTTTTCTTGCATTTTTGGGTCAGTGTCAAAATTGATAAACATTGCCATGAAGTTTCTCCAATTAGAATGTCTGTAATAAGGAACAATATTATTTCATCGCATGATTTTCAACGTTTTCTCTAAATATTACGAGACAATGAGATAGAAATTTACTGTTAGTCCCGCTTTAATGGGGCGTACCACAGGGATCAGTGCTTGGTCCGATCCTATACTCACTTTAAACGGCTCCAATTTCTGATATTATCCCTCATCACTGACTAAATCATCAAATCTATGCCGATGACACGACAATCTATATCTCTTTTCTAGCCGGTAATATATCTTGTAGCTTACAGAGTCTGAAACTATGCCTTGACCACATCTATGATTGGTTTAACTGCAACCGTTTGAAGCTCAATCCCACCAAGTCTGAGGTTTTACTCTGTGGTTCTCCCTTTCGTAC